>BJCN01131834.1:0-10354 GCA_018326445.1 Flaveria brownii
CTTTTGTATAATGTTTTTGCATTGTAATACGAACAAAGAATGTTTTGTAATGAATGTTGTATTAACTTGCAAAAGCATTTATACAGAAATGAAATGTCATTTTTGAATGTTTCCGCTGCGATGTTTACTTAAGATAAACGAGAATGTATGTTTTATGCGCAATGATTTGACCAACTGTGAGGTGCCCGGGAACGGGGCCTTACAACTTGCATGACTCCATCATGTTGCAAGTAGTCTAATATGTTTTTAACCCATATAGTAATTTAAAACATAAAAGGAATCCCAAATTAAAGTTGACATTTAATCTGAACACCCCGTGTTAGAGATTACCCTGCATTCGAGCCTATGATTTTGATGGAAGGTATAACCCTGATTCCTTAGTCACTTAGGTAGGTACTATGGATACTGATTAAGGGATTTGAGATATGAAAAATGTAAGTCAAACCTACGGTCCTAAATGGATAACTTGATAAATATGTCTATATGGTACAACCGGAAGGTTTTTTGGACTCAAAGAATCCTAATACGGCTTGGAAGTTAAATTAATCCATTTATAGATTGAAACAAAAATCTCCAAATAGGAATCTTCATTTTTATTAGAAAATCAAATAGTTTGGTCTTGTCAAAAATGAAGATGAGACAAGATAAAAGTTTAGAGTAAAGGCAGTCGCATAATATGAAATTTACTTCATAATGCTTTAGAATTAAATTAAACAATATTTGCTAATATCTAGTTTAGCTAGGAATATTGTCTCAGTTTCTTGTTTTGAGTGAATAAGAATTTAAATATCCTTTTAATAATGATGATTTTATTTTTGTATATTTGGATGGTGTGTTTTAAATTGATGCAAAACCACACCAAGAAATCTATTTGAAGAACTCCACTATAGTAACACTATATACCTCATCTCCAAAAAATGTATGAAACAAGATTTCAATGATACGTATCTATGGCATTGTCGACTTGGACATGTAACTAAGAATCACAAGAAGAAACTCCAATCCACATGAATTGTAGATTCCACGGATCAAGAATCTTTTGATGAACGTGAATCATGTTTGAATGGAAATTTGACCAAATATGTTTTCACTGATGTATGCCAAAGGCTAAGGAATTGTTAGAACTTGTACATACAGATGTATGTGGTCCATTCAGAAGTATGGAGAGCATTGGAGAAAGGTACTTTGTTACATTTACTACATTTCAGTAGATATGGCTATGTTTATCTTGTAAGTATGAACATGAAACATTTGAAATATTTAAAAAAATACTAGAATGAGGTCCAAAATCAGCTAGGCAAGGTGATTAAGATATTTTAATCAGATCAAGGTACAAAAAATCTTAGTTAAGAGTTTAACAAACATCTAAGTAAATGTGAGATCATCTCATAACTCGCTCCACCTGAAACACCACAAATTAATGGTGTGTTTGGAAGAAGGAATCCAACACCTATTATATTTGGTTTGATCAATAATGTGTTGTACAAACTAGCCTCACTCCTTTTGGAGTTTTACTCTACAGAATGCTGCTAAAATAATTAATCTAGCTCCGACCTAAAAGGTGGAAACACCTTTTGATATTTGGCATGAGAATAAACCCAAAGTGTCCTACCTTAAGGTATGGGTATCTTATACTTATGTTACACATGAATCTTTACATAAACTAGATCCCCATGGTGATTTTCCTCAGATACCCTAACATAATCAGTTACTATTTCTACAATCCAAATAAAAATCAAGTTTTCATAAAGCAAAGAGCTACCTTCTTGGATTGTAGGATGAATATGGCTCTTCAAAAGGAAGACCAACACTGAAGGAATGGTGCAAACCTATGAGAAAATGAATGTCAAAACCATGTTCATGAATGGATAACTTAGTGATGATATCTATATGGTACTACCGAACAGTTTTATAGATCCAAAGAACCCTGATAGGATTTGCAAGTTAAATAAATCCGTTTATGGATGAAGCGAGCATCTCAAAGTTAGTATCTTAGTTTTGATCAATTAATCAAAGAATTTGGTTTTGTCAAGAACAAAGATGAGCCATGTGTTTACAAGAAGGCAAGTGGAAGATACACTGCTTTCCTGATCTTGTATTTAGATTACATACTGCTCATTGAGAAAAATATACCAATGCTTAAAGATGTAAAGTCATGGTTAAGTAGATGTTGGACAATGGAACACGGTGAAGCAACATGTATTTTAGGAATAAAGTTCGATAGAGATAGACCAATATGGCTTATTGCTTAAAGTCAATGTACATATATTAAGAATGTCCTTAAACACTTCTCAATGCAAGATTTTAAAAGGGGAACCTTGCCAATGGCACACGGAATTATACTGAATAGTAATCGGTATCCTCAAACAAAGGAAGACAAGAAAAAGATGGAAAGAGTTTCATATGCTTTTTCAATTGGTTCCATCATGTATGCCATGTTATGTACTAGAATAAACGTATGATTCGCATTGAGTATGATAAGTAGATATCTATAAAATCCTTTTGAAAGTCATTTGACTGCTTTAAAGAGTATCCTCAAGTACTTGAGAATGACTAAGGATATTATTATGATATATGGAGGAGAATAAGATAAGCTGATAGTTAAATGTTATACTGATGATAGCTTTTGAATGGATCGAGAGAAATCTTGATTGCAATATGAATATGTGTTCATTCTAAATGGTGGAGCTATAACTTGGAGAAGTTCAAAGCATAGTGTGGTTGCTTAGTCTACTCGAAATCAGAATACATTGCCATATTAGATGTCATGTGGTCTGTCAAAAATATAAGTAAATAAGTGCCTAATCATCCTTAATAGAAAAGGGTAAGAAGGGTGTCGAATCCATAGTGAATCATAGGAAAGTACTAGTAAATACTAAACTAAAAATATTAAACACCAAAACGAACTTGCTTGGTTGATTGAATTGAGAAATTATGAAATTAACAAAAGTAAAGGAGACTCTTAAAAGCTATCAGTGTGCCCATCTGCAACCAGCAGGAGAGAGACATTAAATCACTTATCCTCTCTAGTTGTCGAGCCTGATCGACTCAACTCTTTTCCCTGCCCCCTCTCACTTTGTTTTGGAAGCTTTGTTTCACCTAATTAGGAAGTCACTCCACTCCATGGAAAGTGCGCACAGATTCTTCTTTTACTATTCGTGCCATTATAAATGAGATCATATTTAAGATTTTAACAATTTTGGGAAAAAGCAATTCACTTTAGGATTCTAGTTTTGCAAAATAATTTTATCTTGGTTTAAACATTGGGAAGTCACTAATGGTGACTATATGTGTAATAAGATCTAAGTGATGATTATATATCAAGTTTAATAGACTTTGTTCATACAACCAACAATTCAATTACGCAATCCTAATTCTAAGAATCAAGTGAACAATGATTAAAAGAAATCAAAGTTATATGAACAAAAATTAGGTTAAACAGAATCAAATTGTTTAAATAATTTAATATAATAAAACTTAAAGGGTTCAAGATTCAGTCCCAAAACTAGGTTACAAACTAAGAAAACTAATCACTTGAGCAAACCAATCACCCGAAGTGCATCACGAACGACTTAGCCTTGCATTCTCATTGATTCTTCAACACATGTGGAATTGAGCATATGAATCTAGAAGATATTGATGTTGAGATGCCTTTGGAATGCTTGAAACTCATCATTATTTGTCCTTGATTGCTGTCTTAGAAGGTGTTTTTAACTCTAGGGTTATTATCCTTTAAAACCCCCTCAAATTAGGTCAAAACCAGTCAAAACATGGCGCCCGACGTCGGTGGTGTCCACCCCTGTATCATACTTGATTTTCACTATTATCCTTTCGAGAACTTTTCGTGAATAGGTAGTGGCTCCCGTAACTCTTTTCTAGCTCAAGTTATGTCCATTTTAAGTCACCATGGTCTTGCAACTTCTCTTTTGCATTTCTTCGCCTCCCACGTTCCATTTTCCATCTTGTTTCTTCCATATTCTTTGTATTCTTCATGTTACATCTACAGCACAAGAATATCTCAAAACTAACTCCATTTCTCATAAATCATTATGTAAACACAAAATAAAGTACTTAAACATTGATTTGTTACCACCCGATCAAGAAGTTTATAGCTTATCTCAATGTGGTGCCCATCATATGGAAACCTATTATGATATTATGTGACGACACTAGTGCCATAGCTAAGGTAAAGGAAAGGTCGAACAATAGAGAAAACATATACTCAGATAGTTCCACTATAAAAAAGAAGTATTGGAACGAGGGGACATCACTTTAAACAAGATTCACACTAATCATAATCTAACTGATCCCTTAAGCTAATCCTAATAAAATGCTTAGATTTACTAGACAATTGGTGTGATCTGTATTAGTAACACTATATGTTTATTTGATTTAAAGGTTAAAGGCTTGATAAACATATGTTTCTTTGTTTGAATTTTTGTACGTTAAGAATCCTTGAATATTGTATTCTAAATGTCCGTAGTCGAACAGATTCATGGGAATGAACACAAAGTTAGACTATATTTCATAGTTGGTTAGTTCATATAGATGAAAGCTCAAGAAGTTGAGGACGAATATTCATAAATATGCTTTATAGAATGATATCGGATATAACTCGCTTCAAAACATTCTTCATGGATCTAAGTCATGGGATTTTTGAATGTGGTATGATCAATCTATCCTTTACTTGAGGCACATATTTAAATTAACTTTGACTAAAGATCATTATTTAATCTTATCTAACGCTGGCCCTATAAATAGTTAGGAATAAATCTAAGGTTAAGTGAGAGTTGTGTGTTGTCAAAGGAATTATATACTACTATGAAAATAAGAGTTAGAAATTCTAGCATCCTTGTTAATTTGAACCGTGTAAAGCATGTGGCCACACTTAAACTAAGAGTAGTTTGTTAGACCATTTCGAGTTAAAGATGAAAACAAAAATGGTTGAACAATTTATAAATGAAAGGAGAACCATATCTTATGTTCAACGGATGTCCTATACAAAATAGATAAATAGATAAGGTTACTATGGCTATATTACGTGGTTAAGTAAGGAGTTGCTTGAACATAAGAAATTAGTTGAGAACTATAAAACATCATACCTTGCTAGGGGTAGTGCGATGCAGCTAGGCATCCAACATTGTCTACGTTGAGGCAATTCGTCGATGAATTGTCCAAGTGGAGTCTGTTAGATATTGGATGTCCGATCATCAATAATATCAACGTTCTAGCGTGGCACAAGCCTGGACAAAAATAGAAGAATAGCATCTAATTGTCACAAGTTATGGTTCACGAAACACAGATAAATTATTGTTGTTCTGATTGCTTAGAGAAACAATCATTGCTTAATTATTTAATTCAATAATAAATATAAAAGGATTAAATGATTTAAAGTTTATAAGTTAAACATTTACACATTTAGGTTTTTCCTAATTAAATGGTAATTAGTAACCATAATGGTTGTTAGAAATTAATTGTTAATTACCTAGGGAGTTAAGCATTAATAACCCGGAGGTGTAAAATGTTAAACCGTTGTTGCTTTCAAGGTGTGGAGTTTTGGTTGGTCATAAACTATTTAAACTTTTTACACCTTATGGTTGCGTTTGATTTTATTTAACCACATACAATTGCATGCCTAACTTTGACATTGATTTTGAATCAATAACATGTAAAATGCTTCCGCTTTCAATTAACAAAAAGTTTGCAATTTTAGTTAAAAAGTGGGTTTAATAGTAAAAACCGATGCACGATACCAAATAGAAAGAGTTGTAATATAAGTTAGTACGATCCTCATAAGATAAAATGTTTGTTCAATTTATGTTTAAAAGCCTCAAACGATAACACTAAATCTTTAATTCACAAGGGTGTTGGTGATCACTGCGCAAAACTTGTACCACAACAAAAATAGATGAACACGAAAAAATGATAGTTATTATAAGTAAGATGATGTGTATTCTCAAGAACACTTGGATGCTATGATTAGTGAAATAAATAAGCATGCATCATGGGTCATAATTAGAATAGGGATGTAAAATAGGACTTAAGTTGTCCCATTAAGCGTAGTTCATCTAAAGAAAGCTAATTTATTGTGTAACGCATTCTTTCAGGTATGGAACCCTCTATTACGATGGAATGAAGATCAGTTTGCGAAATATTAGTATGACATGTATGTTTTTAAATAAAAATGACAGTTTATAAATAAGAAAAGAAAATATTTAGGAAGTATTTATGAATAAGTCGGTCTTATCTTGCATTCGAAAACAAGGGTGTTCAACAACTGAATAGTACCTAAACCTAAACCGTCACAAATGTGTCCGCAGCTTTTTTATAGCTAATTCGCATCGAAATTTGTAACCAAATTTTCACATCGCAAAAATCTATAGCGAATACATGTCATTATTCTATTGTTTATGAACCATCTATAAAAGGATATTATAGTAATGTGGATTCCATAATACAAGGTGCACACTTATGTATACTAAGAACCAATAATCCAGTGGCGAAACTTGAACATCTCCGTAGGGGCCGGGGCGAAATTAATTTTTTAAGGGTGCGAACTCGATATTTATATAAAGATTTACACTAGTAGGTCAAAAATTTACACTAACGGAGTAAAATTTGATAATACTGATGAAAAAAAGCAAGAGGGGGTGCGGCCCCCTGGACCCACTATCCTCCACCATTGCAAGAATCCTAATAGGCTAATAGGCCTGATGACTTTATGTGGAGGGTATTTATACCGGCAACATTGTGGAGTAGATATGAAGAAAGTATGGTGATGTAGACTGGAACATGATACATGACACCAAAAGGTTATCAGAGTTGATACGTAGTTGTGAAATTTTAAAAGATATTAAATGTTAATGGTACTTCTTAACCATCTAATATATATTATAACACAATCGTTATCCTTTTTTTTTAATTTATCATGAACTAATGATGGACTTTTTATAAAGAATTTCAAACCATCAAATTGCACCATTTTTTTTGTTTGGTTGTCCTTTCCCGAGCCGTATCTAGAACCTAAATCATATCTAACATGACATTTGTACCAACCTATTTATTCATGCATTCTTATAAACAAGCCAACATGACTGCTTACATGGTGTTGTTTTATTCGTTCATTAGTCTAACAAGATACTTTAAATATAAAACTTTGTTTCTATCAAAATCTAAGTGGTTGATTAGAGCGGGCATGAATCGTGTCCTAAGCTACATGTCTTTGGCAGATTCGGGGCTTCTTGCAACAACCGTTTCATTCGGGGAGCATCCCACCCTCCACCTCGTCGTTGTACATGCACAAATTCACGTATTTCCATGCATCGACACCTCTGATCTAGCTTACCAAGTTGTTGACAACAACGTTTCAAAAGCGAGTCTTGTTGTTTTATGACAGTGGCTCCCACATACCTTGATAAGAACATGTGGCAGTATTGCATCGGTTGTTGCTTGATCTGATCAACACAATTCACACCTGTTGAAGCCTCCACAAAAGTCCATATGCTTGCTACAAGGAGTATTATAACAATTGCTTGCCTTATTACCATTGTAGACAAAATTGGATATGATGTTTTATGTGCATCTAAAGGGGAACGGAAGATGGTATTTATAGGGGCATTGTGTCACCTTTTGTACAAATGAATACGTTTGTACTTATCCAAACTAGTACACAAAATTTGAATTTTTATCATTCCAAAAATAGATTACTAATGTTTGACCGACACAAAAGTTGTTGGCGGGTGCCGATGACATATGAGTGTGCGAATAAGCAAGGTAGAGAGGTCCGGGTTATGTCATGTATATGAGTTGTATGTACACACACTATAATTAGGTTATATTTTTAATGATCGATGTTTATCATATTATATTAATAGAAATTTGTCATGTCGGTGTATATTTGCGGTTATAGTAGCTAAAGCACAATTGCTAAAAACAAAAAGATAATGTTACTACAAAGGGAAACAGGCCTTGCGATCTTCCAAAGATCCCCTGCAAGACAAGAGATACCGTTAGGCTCACCGCAGGGGGATTCACCCGCAATCCACCTCCTGCGTGAAAATCAGTTTTCTTGAAGAGAAGTCGAGTGTTGTGTTGTGAAGTAATGGCTTAAGTGTTGTGTTTACCTGGGTGCCTAGAGAGCCATATTTATACCCGAAGATACCCAACTGTGGGGATTCTCCTCTGAATTGGTGTTTTCCTATTTCCAGTGGATGATCTTTCTTGTTCCATCCTCCTTGCCTCGGTCCCTGGGTTCATACCCTCTTAATGTAATATGTTGACCTCTGTTTACTATTCTAATAATTTTAGACTTACCTGTCTTATCAATAGACTTTGACTTTCTTTATTAGTGATGACCATAGGGGGTAACCTTTATATGGGTTTATGTATGTTTCCCTCTTTTAGTTATTTTTGGTGTTTGGACTGCCATCAGCCGTCGAGGCTATACTCGTTTGAATATGCCCTATGTCCGAAATTATTTGTCTCTTAGCAATTGGGACTACACGCGGGTTGTCTTTTGTTGCAAGGGTGTTTTAGCCTTGCTTATGTCACTACGAACCTTGCTTACGTCATCAGCCCCCTAGTTAGGGGGTGTCATGTGCTTTGCT
The DNA here is from genome assembly GCA_018326445.1 of Flaveria brownii. Taxonomy (NCBI): domain Eukaryota; kingdom Viridiplantae; phylum Streptophyta; class Magnoliopsida; order Asterales; family Asteraceae; genus Flaveria; species Flaveria brownii. The sequence continues at coordinate 8,607 of BJCN01131834.1, forward strand.
AGTGACATCCTCCTGACTTTACCGAATTAGTTTCTTTTTAAGTTTCAAATGCAGTTATTTTTGCGATTTTCAAGGAATCCTTTTTTCAAATCTTTAAAAGCTTATAGGCGGTGATTGGACAGGGGCCTTTTGCACCCTCTCATTAGTATTTCCGTGCCTTCTTTCTTTTATCCCCAGACCTTTTGTTTTTTTGGTGTTTTGCTAGGTTCTTCGAAATGCTCTGGACAGGTACCTCTTCCTTCTCTCCCTTTTCTTCTATTTTCAAATTTGATAATGGCGAACCGCCATGATATGACATCCCGCAAGTGCAAGATGTAACAACAGGAGTTATCCCAGTTTTGTTCTCGTTTCAAAGTTGGACCTGAATTTTCTCCTACACTTCCTCTTTCAAACAACTCTGTGTTGGATTGTTCTCGGAGGTCTGTCGCATTGTATGCTCATTTTTTCGAGATTTCCATCTTAGACTCCCTTTACCTGTCTTCTTTCTCAATGTTCTTGAATATTATCAGATAAGTCTTTCTCTGTTAGAACCATGTGGTGTTAGTATGGTTACCCATTTCAAGATGTCATGTAAAGCTCTTGGTATTTCACCATCGGTTTGTCTATTTCGATAGTTTTTTCAATTAGCGAAGAATGGCGATTGGTTCATTATCCATCACCGGAAGGAACCATCCTGCTAATGTGTTCTTCCTTCGAACCCTACCACTAAACACTGGAAAAATCATTTCTTTTGGGTAGATTGCTTGATAGTTCCCTTTGTGATGCCGCTTCGCGATCCCAAAGGGACATTATCTGAGTACATGCTTTGTCTTCCTTCCTTTGATACTTTGCACCACCAGGACCTTGGCGCCAATTTGACTTGGATTTGTCCATATCTTGAAGTTGCCTTGGTACGAGTTGGTCTAAGTTTTGACTGGCATTCACCTGGTACCCTTCTATTTTTCAGCGACTTGGGGTTGGTATGTGTTAGTCTTTTTCGTTTTACCCTTATCTTACATGACACATGATCTAAATTTTATAGTTCTTTCTTTTGTATATTTTCTTGCAGAAATGAGTTTGTTATCCCTGATGGAGTTAGAGTCCAACTCAGATGTGGAGGTCATGACTCGACCGGCTAGGGCAGACGAGGATGATGTTGTCAGCATCCATGTGTTTACTTCGGGCGTGATTATCTGTCCGTGTTCCCTTCCCTGTCTGATGGGTCTAATCCAGCCCTCGTGTCAGTGATATTGAGGTCCATCCGCTAACTTCCAGCCCGGATCCCTTGTCTGTTTCATGTTCTTTCCCTCAGAAGAATGAGTGTATGGATGTTGGTGAAGATTCATCCACAAACCCTGTGCATCCTGATGGAACTGCCCTTCTTGACCCTGAGATGGCTAGCCTTGCCTTTGATCCGGTCTTCGGTGTTGCTAACAAAGATTTGTATTCGGACCCTATTTTGAGTGGGAAGATCATCAAGAATTTCTGCACCCCTGCCTAGAGGATTGCTATTGACTTGCTAGATGATACCCTTGTCGAGAATCAAATGAACATTGCTTGGGCTGAGCTGGAGTCTCTTATATCCACTACTACCAACTGTTGGAAGGCGTGTGTTTCTTATCATGACCGTATGTGCACCAAGATGTCAATTATGAGTAACAAGCTTTCTAACAATGCTCGAGTCATTGCTAAGCTGGAGCAGGATGTGAAGAGTTTATTACTAGAGAAGGAGAAATGTGCTAAGGAGCTTGAGGACATGCTGGTGAGGG
>BJCN01131907.1:0-14784 GCA_018326445.1 Flaveria brownii
GACCCTCAAATGTGTGAAGCTTATGTATCTGATATCTATGAGTATCTTCATAACATGGAGGTTCGTAATTCGTAATTTGTTCATTTTTAGGGTTAATAGTTAATTAACGAATTTAAGAACTAATTAGTGCAAATCGTGATCTGGGGTTGATGTATTTTGTGGTTAATTGATGGATTTGGGGTTTGATTTTGAATTCAGATGGAGGTGAAGAGGAGACCAATGGCGGATTACATTGAGAAAGTGCAGAAAGATGTGAGTGTGAATATGAGGGGAGTGTTGGTTGATTGGTTGGTTGAAGTTGCAGAAGAATATAAGCTTCTTCCAGACACTTTATACCTTACAATCTCATATATTGACAGATTTTTATCAGCAAATGTTATTAACAGACAAAGGCTTCAACTTCTTGGTGTTTCTTCGATGCTGATTGCGTCGTAAGTATTGCAATTTGAGTGTTTGATTGATTCCGTTTTGGTATACTGTTTGATTGTTTGGTGTTAATCTGATCTTGTTTTGTGGTTACTTAGAAAATATGAAGAAATTAGCCCTCCACATACCGAAGATTTCTGTTATATTACTGATAATACGTACACGAAGCAAGAAGTGGTGAAGATGGAAGCTGATGTGCTAAAAACACTCAATTTTGAAATGGGAAATCCCACAGTTAAAACCTTTCTTAGACGGTTTACTCGAATTGCTCAAGAAGATTATGATGTAAGGACTAATGCCTTCGTGCATATGTTCTATTTGTATGTCATTAATAGTTATGTAATGGTTCATTTATGTGTTTGTTTTGAAATTTACAGACACCCAATTTGCAGTTGGAGTTCTTGAGTTATTATTTAGCTGAATTAAGCTTGCTGGACTACAATTGCATCAAGTTTTTGCCTTCTATGGTTGCTGCATCTGTTACATTTCTTTCAAGATTCATGCTTGAACCAAAGTCCCATCCTTGGGTATGAATCATAATCATTGACTTAATTCTTTTATAAAACTAAGTCTTTCAAATTAGACGGGTCATATTCAGTTACCTAAGTTGTCAAAACATGCTCACATCAAACTTGGGTTTGGGTTGAAGTGTGTTATTTTAGAAAATAGTATCAAAATGTGTTTACCTACTATATTTGTTATTGTGGTGGTAACATTGTGGCAGTAGGTAGTGTTGGCCCATTTGAACCTGTTTTAAGCTAGTAGTTTCACAGGAGGTATCCGGTGTATAATTGAGTGACCAAAGTTAACATATTCATGTAACAAAAGTGACTTAAATCAAGTCATTTATCGAAGAGCATGTCATGATTACCATGTGTAATTATAACAGTGATTCTTATGTATTTCCAACATACGTTCTACAGAATTCAGCGCTTGAACAGCTCTCTGGATACAAGCCATCTGATTTGAAGGAATGTGTTCAAATTCTACATGATTTGCAATCAAGTAGAAGAGCTGGAAATTTGGTGGCAATTAGAGAAAAATACAACCAGCATAAGGTTTGTGCAGCATTACTGTAATTAATTTGCATGATTCTTGTTATCATTGCTCTAATATATGTTTTAACTTTGTGATTTCTTTATTGCAGTTCAAATGTGTGTCTGGATTATCTTCTCCTTCTGTGATTCCATCTTCCTTCTTTGATGACATCAAGGAGCAATAGTTTTTGGAAATAGGATAAAGGGTATACACGATACGGATGAAGATTGACATACAGAGATAGAAGGATATGAGGCGAGGATGAATCTTTGACTCTTTGGCCTGATTGGTGTTTCTTCAAATAGCGTGAGGCTGGTGTAATGCTTGAGAAACAATGACTAAGGTTATGACTTACATGTGCAGTTTTGGATGAGAAGCAGATGTTGATTACTTGTTTAGATCAAAGCATATGTTAATTGTTTTGTTAGAAATTTGATTGCTGGTAACAGCAACATGTAATAATAACAAGCTTATAGATTATAAAAACTTAAAGATTGTTCTTAGATGAATCAAAGTCGGTATGTTTAATACTAACAACGGATTAATCAAAGTTGGTACGTTTGATTCTAGCAGGCTAGAACGAGTAAAAAGTGAGTAAAAATTGTGTACCGAGTGTATGAAACACATGCTCCTAATGTTGATATACTTAAGAATACTTGATAGTAGCTGCACCAAACATATAGTGAAATATCAAAAGCCTTTCTATTTATGTAGAAACAATATTGTTATTGTATGATGGATGCTATGTGGACTTGGTTTCAACACTTAAGAGGTGAAGTTGTTGGTAAAGGCAAATACTTATTGTTATATGACTTTCACTAATTCAGTACAAGTTAATATTAGTGTTTGGTCAATAATCTGATATACAGTGAAGTGTCACATTCGCTGATAGAAAAATGTATAATATGAAAATATGATAGGATACTATTTAGGGCTGTAAATGAACCGAACGAATACGAATAAGGCCTTGTTCGTATTCGTTCATTAAGAAATAAACTTGTTCATGAACTGTTCACGAACACTTACCGAACGAGTTTCTTTGTTCGTGTTCGTTAATTAAGAAAATGAACATGCTCATGAACACAAACAAAATCAAATGAAAACAAATAAATGTTCATGAACATGATAAACATAAAAAAGTTCATGAACATGATAAACATAAAAAAGTTCATAACCACAAACGAATACAAATGATCATATATTTATTTTAGAATAAAATCAGCATTTTCATCACAAAATTCATCAAAAATAAATAAACATGTAACATAAATATCCAAAAACACTTAGCATACTTGTAATAAAAATAACTAACACAAAAATTAAAAATATAATCGAGCACATTAACGAATGTAAACGGATACATTATTGAACATTCACAAACAGACATTAATGAAAATAAACGAACACATTATCGAATGTTCCCGAACATAAACAAACACATTATCGAACGTTCACGAACATAAATGAACGAACACGGCTTGTGTTCATGTTCATTTGTTTAACTAAACGAACAGAATTTTCTTGTTTGTGTTCGTTTAATTACTAAACGAACGAACATAAACGAACTTTCCACCGAACAGTTCACGAATTGTTAGCTTAATGTTCAGTTCGTTTTCAGCCCTAGATACTAATAAGTTTGTATAAAAGAAATGGATTATATGAATGCAAAGAATGTGATAATGAGGATCGTAAAGTTTGTGTGCATCTATAAGTGAATATAATTTTATGACAGAAGATTAACATTACTACAAAAACTAAAAAATAAAGAGCTTGTGAAAAACAGATTAAAATTAATTTAAATTGGAAAACAAGTTCATGTTCCTCATAAACTGTAAAGATATACTTGGACATTATTATTTTGAAAAAAAAATTAAAAAACTTTGAAACCTTTAAAAGTAAGAAAAAAATTAAAATTAACAAGGTAGATGTCATTGTCTTTAGGTAAACCAACCAAGACCTTTTCGATGAAATTTTAAATGTTAGGAATGATGAGTTGGAAATAAGTATGATGAGTTAAATCATCGTTATTTTCTTGATATGCATATCAATCAAAACATATTTAAAAAGTGCTTGAGAATTTTAATGTTGAGAATAATTAAATTACCATAATAATTAAGGAATAAGTTCAACTTGATAGACCAAGGTAGAGTACAAGTTATATTAGAATCATGTTTTACATTCACAAACAATATCACTTGAGGTGGTGACCAATAATAATAGTAAAAGATCATTGAAGAATATAAAAGTTTAAATTCTAACCTAAAGTTTAATAGCATTCACAGTCTATTCTTTAAAATTATGTGAGTGGGAGTTTTTAAATTATATGAAATGGTTTAAGTGGTTGTGAGTGGAGGATAGAGAAAATGTTACTGTTCATCTGTAAATTTAAGGATTTATTGTTCAACCCTTATAAATTTTTTAATATTTTTAAAAGTTGTTGTGAGTGAAGGAGAGAGAAAAGGTAATGAAAAAATGTATAAAATATATTATTTAATTGAAAAGAGAGAGAAAAAATAGTGATTTTTAATGTAATTATAAGAATGAAAATAAGAAATGAGATGTGAATGCTCTAAATTCTAACATAAGATAGATTAAATAAGCTAGTTTGGTTTATGATACGAGTAGATGAATGTGCGAGTAAAGGTGGGCATTTCGGGTTTTGGGCCCACCCCAAGACCATGTACAAATAGGGTACAGCTCAACTGGGTTTTTTTGTACCCGGGTTTTAGTTGAACCGGGTATAAACCTGGGTTGGGTACAAGAACATGCAAACCCTATATGCTATACCTGGGTAGGATCTATAACCTGGGTCCAATACCGATTCTTTTTTTTTGTGTGTGCGTTTGACAACTGAACATTGTTAGCTACAATAACAATATTAAATAAAGATAAATTCATCATTTATTTATTAAATAAACTAAAAAAACATAAATTCATCAATAATAAATAACAAAAAACTTTTAATTAAATCATCGTTTAAGGTTCATTTTTTACGAAATGCTTCATCAAATACTAGTTATTCGTCGGATATGCCAGAAAATACTCATTCTACCTCTTGGTGTGCTTTTGCTTCGAGTGCTATTTCATATTCAAGGCTTGTTTGGTTTTGTATACAATCTATTGCATCTATATGATCCTTTAGACAAATGCACATCTCTACCGCTTCCAGAGTAAGTCGTGTTCTCCATAAAGCGAAGACACAAGTAAAAACATGTGGTGATTCTTGAAAATATTTTTTAAATATTTCTTTTATTGGTTCTATCATACGTATAAACTTGTGATTTTTATTTTCAAAAATTTTAAAATTCAAAGCCATTAAATACAATTCTGAAAGCACCAAATAACTAGAGGGATAATAAACTCCCGATAATTTTGTAAGTGAGTTTTTAACACGCTAAAAAATTCAATGAAATGTTGAACATTGTTGCAAACCACATCCGGAAATGGGATGGCTTTACCATTATCGGAAATACTATTATGAAAAGCTTTTAAAGTACATTTTTGTTTTGAAGCACAAGCAAATATGCGACAAGTCGAATTTCACCGAGTAGGTATATCCCAATTAAGACCTAAAAATCTAGGATTCGTATCCTTACAAAGTTGTTTATAATCTTGATATTTTTTTTGATTTTTTAAAAGCGTCTTATAACATAAATCTAAAATCTTAAATAAAGTTATCAACAAATTCCACTACTAGCTCGTCTTGCACTACTAAATTAATAATATGTGGAACACAATAAGTATGGAAAAAAATCGACGTTGCAAATCGGAAGATATTTAATTTTAATTTTTCAACCGTGGTTGTATTGTTTGATGTGTTATCAAATTCAGTTAAAAATTATTTTATAAACTAAAAGTAGTTATTACATTATAAAAAAAGTGAGACAAAAATTCTCCGGTATGCAGGTATGAAAAAAGGTCAAATGCAATTGTACGTTACATCATTTGCCATGAACTGGGATCTACCCAATGACCGGTGACGCAAACGTACAATTCAGGTAAACCATGTGAAGCCAACCAAACGTCACTAGTTAAGTTTACATCGATATTTAAATTTAAAAAAATACAATTAAATAATTTTTTTTTTGCTTTTTTCCATAGTTCTAAACAATTCGTATAAGTGTAGTACGACTTACTTGGGTATAACGAGGTTGAAACGTCTCTTGAATCAAGTTGGTCAACCGAGGATTGTCGAAGTGACCAAAAGACAAAGCTTCTTGAATCATGAACTTCGTCCTTTGATCTCGAACCGTATTAATATCGTAATGAAAGATTCCACCTTCTTCACCCAATTGTGTTTGTTTTGAATTACGGATTACTTTTCAACGCCTTACAATACTTCTTATTAATGTGTTTACTTAAAATAATGTCTGAATCTTTGACTAGCAAAGCTCCACAAAACTTGCTACGAACATTTATAGAACCGTCACTCAACTCAACCACATCCCAATTGCACTAAACATTCATGTTACGATTGTGTGCAAGAACCCGAACAACGATTGAAGCGCTAGACGAACTTTGACCAACGGAAGATTGTGAGTGAACCATTATGTGTACAATGAGAGTGGAAGAGCACATCGAGAGTATTTTTTACGTTTTGAACTTGGATACTCAACCATATCAACCCACACCTATTTATACTAAGTTATAAGGCTAAAAAAAGGATCATTTTTTTGGAGTAAATTACACAGATGGTCCCCGTGATTTTGTTAAAAATTTGGATTTGGTCCCTAACGTTTAAAAATTTTGGATTTGGTCCCTACTAATTCATTTTGCTTTCACTCATGGTCCAAAACGTTAATGGGGTTAATTTTTGCCGTTAACTCGAGGGCATTTTTGTCATTTTAAATTTTAAGAGTTTAATATATCTTTCAATATTAAAAAATAAAAAAATAGAAACCCTATAAACCTCACCCCCAACCTCACCCTTAAAACTGTATTCATCTTCTTCATAAAAAACATTTGTACAAATTTGTTTCATTATCTTCTTCTTTATGGGTTTCTAGATTTTTCAAGGGAATCGAAAGGGTTTAAATGTTTTATATACTGACTCATTATTCATCCTATCTCTAAGAAGATGCTTAAGGCAAAAACACAATTGTTTCAGTCAAATACACAAATACAAGAATTGTTTGCTTCAGAACCATATTAAGAACATAAAAAAAACATGATGAGAAGAGTCATAGGATTCTTGAAGATAACAACATGAATACATCTAAGAAAAATTGATACCAATCGAAAGGATGTGAACGATCGAGTACATGAAGTATAAAAAGGAGGATCTACGTATTATTCATTGTTTTTTTTTCTTTCTCGATTAAACATGAGATGTTTGAATTTTTGGACATCAATGAATTGAAGTTCTCAAATTAATGTTTGTGCACTTTAGTTTAATCGATTCAAAAGTTGGCTTCCAAAAGTCAAAGCAGAATATGCTTTTTAATTTTCACTTGTTCTACTTGTTTTTCAATTTCACAAGTTAATGTTTGTGCAGTTTAGGGCTTCAATCAATTAGCGTTACGATTCTATTTGATTGACATTCCATAATAATCATGAAATATTCTTTTATTTTTTTAAAATTAAAAGGTATATTAAAGTGTTACAAGTTAAATGACAAAATTACCCTTGAGTTAAGGGCTAAAACTAACTCTATTAACATTTTGGACCATGAGTGAAAGCAAAATGGATTATTGAGGACCAAATCCAAAATTTTTAAACGTTAGAGACAAAATCCAAAGTTTTAATGACAAAATCCAAAGTTTTAATGAAACCACAGGGACCATCCGTGTAATTTACTCTTTTTTTGGGTCAACATCTATTTTTCAAAAAAAAGGGGGAAAAAAGGTACAACGGGGTCGGGTTCAGTTTGGTTCGGGTTGGGTACGCAAAAAAATTTCAAATCTATACCCGGTTCCAACCCTACGGGTTTAAAAAGGTCTAAACCGGGTACACCTACTACCCGTACCTTGGTCTAGGTCAAGTCCATACCCGGGTACTCCTCCCCGGTGTGACTGTGTGAGCGAGCGAGTCGCTGTTAACTAAGATATAAAACGCACAATCAGGGGAATAGGAAATCTGTCATGTCCTTTAAAAGAAAACATACCAAAAAAAAAAACCGAAGTATTAGATCAATGGCGCCAAAAAAACCTATGAGAAAGCAAACTCCTGCAAAGAGACTGTACCAATCAAAACTACATGTTAAGGTTACTACTTAATCATACCAAATTACCTACAACTAAACAATCTTTCTGAAGATAGTCTCCACAAGTTAATGACAAAAGATTTTAGAAATGATTACATTCGGAAGTCCAAGACAATAACTACATTATTTGAAAAACATGCCCCAATCTTATCGCCTTCTTTGTTCCAGCAAACTTCAAAGATGCCGCCACTTCCCACATATGTTTTCACTACCTTTGCTTCTTTAACAGACCATATGTGCATGCATTTATCCAATGACCCGCTTACCAAATACTCCCCATTCGGGCTAAATGCAACAGAATATACAGGATCCCTTCATTCAAAAATAAAAAAACAAAATAAAAATTATTCATATACACGTGTCACATTACAAGAAACTGGTAGATTGTGTATTTAACAAACGTATAATTGCATAAAAGTAAAGTAAATTTGATCTGATTTCTGTTCCGGGTAGTCTGACCCAGTAATCAGTTAAAATGATGACATGGCAGCTCATGTCGGTAAGTATTATTTTAAACAATATGTGGCTACATGTGCAAGGGCAACTAGTATAACAGGAATGAATTAAAAAGCTAAACTATTGATATAAGTGAGGTACCCATGGGCAACTAAGCTGTGGAGAAGGTTCCCAGTTTCCACATCCCATAGCTTTATTGTAGAATCAAATGATGCACTGTTACAAAAGAAATTAAGAGCCTTAAATATAAAAGAATTAAGCATTATATGTTGTACGAAGTTTATAAAATAAAGCGGTGACCACATTTTATAGTAAAAAATTGATCCTAATGAAAAACTAAATTGGTTAAACTTTAGGAGAAGCATATTGACCTTGCCAATACTAATGGCTGGTTAGGGTGGTTAGTTCCCGGACCAGTGGGGCTCCATCGGATGGTATATATTTCCTGCAAATAGTATCAAAATGTTAAGAATACCAGAAAACGATCATAATATGTAGAGAAAGTATTTAATCTGGTGTACCTTTGTATGCTCCTTCAAATCATGCAAGCATGTATCCTGCTTCACGCTCCATATCTATAATCAAACTTATATTAATCAGGATTTCAGGCACAACATTGTTTCTAAGATGTAAACAATTACCTTCGCAGTGGAATCATCTGAACATGAAGCCAAAAGTGTACCGGTAGGATCCCATTTGATAGCGTTAACCTCACCCTGAAGTAACATTCATTAACTTTTTAAAAATAGATGAATATAAATTTCAAATATCAAGAAAACGTTGGAATTTTTTCCAAGAAGTCTGATCACAAATTAAAACATACCTGATGCCCGGCAAAAGTTTTTACAGGGCGGTTATCTCCAACTTTACAAACATAAATCATGTTGTCCGTCGAACATGTTGCAAATGATATGTTATTACGCCAATCAACATCAAGAGTAGGTGCTGTGATGATAAGAGAACTATTAAATCACATGCATAGCAATTGACTATAAAAGTTGGAAAAATATTACAGAACTATTAGGGGCGATTTCATATGTATACACTTGAAAACTTCCATAATATCATATTTACCCAACAGAAGAAATTTAATATCAAATATACCCGTTCAAAATGCTTAAATTTTCATATTCATGCATTTCATTATTTAATACAACTTATAATATGACCATTATGTCCCTTCTCTTTCTCCTTACACTAAAATTCTCATATCCTAATGCAAGTTTTGAAGGAAGGTAAACATGTCATAAATTTGAAAATGGGTAAATTCGATATTACAATCTTTTGTCAAGTAAATATGATATCATACAAAGTTTTAAAGGGGATATATGAAATTATCCCAAATTATTAAAATACAGATAAACACACCTGAATGAAATTCAAACTGTTGCTTCCATTCTCCAGTCTTAATGTCCCATACAATAGCAGTTTTGTCCACACTACCACTTAGAAGATAGTCTCCTTTTTTGTTCCACTTCAAAGAGAATATTGGTCCTTTATGTTTAGTTAGTGTACTTACAAGTTCCCCTACATAGAAACAATGTAAATTGTCAAATAACCAATAGCAGCAGATTTCACTTCACTGCCACTAGAAAAATTCCTCTTTTTTTCTCTTCATATTTAAGAGAACTCACCATCTTTACTCCATATTCTGGCTTGACCATCATAAGAACCAGTTGCAAGAAGGGTACCCTCACCCTACATAGTGGATTTATAAAAGAAATGAGCCCATGAGTTTAAAAATTCCAAACGTAAATATAAGATTCTAGAACAAACGTCATAAATCATAATCTAGCACTAATAACTCACATTCCAGTCCAGTGTGGTTACATCTTTACTCTTATCGTTAGTTCTACCTCTATAGTGCTTTAAAACAGCAACATTTAGGGGTCCTTTTTGTGAATTGGAGCTACACGGTCCATCACCAACGGTCCAGATTCTAGCTGTGGAATCTCCAGACCTAAAACATATGAACATAAAAATACAAATTTAAATGATAATTCACCATTATAAAATTTACACATTTCCAAAAGAGAATGCACACACCCAGATGCCAAAAGAGAGCCAGCAGGACTCCATGCACATACAAAAACCTGCAACGAATGGTTAAAAATAGTTCATTGAATCTGTAATCAATTGTTCATTTTCACAGTTATTTAAGAAATCCAAATAATTAACTTCTATACTAAACATAAATTTATGACGTTTGTTGCAATAAGTACCAGAGAACAGAGATTTACAGACCTCAGAAGTATGACCTTCTAAAACAGTCACATCAGAGTTGGGAATCAGAGAAGGCGAAGATGTTGAATTGTTGTCAATTTCCATTGGTTCTGGTCCTACTTCACATTGCAAGAAATATATTAACACGTAATACAAAAACTATCAAGCATAATATAAAGTAAATTGCATAAAGACGCAACAAACTATAGTCTGAGTTTTCCTTAAGGTTAATCTTTTAAGTTAAACTAATCTCAAATGCTGCATCAGCTTCATGGGTCACAAAAAAGAACTCAGCATGGTCAAAGTTACTGGCATGCATCACTTGACAGGAAACTGGTAAGAACACCTCAAAAAAGTTTGTAACTTCTATTGGTGAATAAAAGAGAATTATCCAAAACAAAAATTAATCCAAAGTTGGTTACCCTTAATGCAAATTTCCTTATCATATATAGCTGCCTTTGTTAGCAATTTGAATCATGCACAATTAGTTCTTTATTAAAATACATTACCTTCCGTGATCACGTTTTCTTCCAGTTTGACTCGTACTCTATCCTCCTCGCGTCGGACATCAGCAAGATCCTCATTTTTCTTTTCTTTTTGTTTAGCCTTATCTTTTTCTCTCTCTGCTCTTTCTTTCTCCAATTCACGTTCTCTGTCTCGTATTTGTTTTTCTTTTTCCTTTTCTTGATGAATGTCAATTTCCATTTTCTTTTCTCTTTCTCTTTCTCTAACACGTTGTCGTTCCTTTTCCCTTTCTCTAACATGCTCCTGTTCAATTTCCCTCTCTCTTTCTTTGGCATGTTCCTTTTCCTTTTCTTTAGAATGTTCTTTGTCCTTTTCTCTAGAAGTTTCTTTGTCCTTTTCTCTTGAATGTTCTTGCTCATTCTCCCTATTGCCTTTGTTTTTTTCTCTGCTTTTCGCTTTCTGAACATTTTGCTTCTTCTCATTGATCATTTGTTGTAGTTCATAAACATTCTTCGTTATAAGATCAATTGGTTGTATAAAAGAGAAGTCTTCATCGATATCAGAATCATTCTGAAGACCCAATAAACATGTTAGTTAAATATTTTAATAATATGATAAACATCTCACATTCAATTAAAGTTATAAAAACAGTCACCGTGCTTAGGTTTGCTTCAAGCTCAAGATACTGAATTCCTTTCTGCACAAATGTAATAAGAGCACCAGGTGGAACGAGATTTCCATCTATTGTACTTTTATTCAGTGCAGCCTCATAACCAAATGTGAAGGCAGTATGCGTGAAACCTGAAATAACCTAAGATGTTAACTTAGATAATTCCAAACAATGTAGCACGGCTATAATGATGGTCCACAATATCTTGTAACTTGTAAGGATCAATATCAACTTTGAAGGTTAAGGAGGAAAGTGAAGCTATGTTCACGAATAATCTCACACATCATAGTTTGTGTTTCAAGCCTCGAGTAAAGTCTATATCCTTAAAAAGTTAAAAGAAAATAAGAAAGTTGAGCACTTATACGATGCTAACATAGGGGCGTTCACAGTCTAATTCAGCCAGTTCTGAAGAAACGAACTATGGTTTCCGGAGACGAGAAACTAAACCAGCCAGTTTCAGCGGTTTAAAACTGATTCTTCTGTTTTTTTCTTCCAATTCTATTAAAATTCGGAATGTGATAAGGATGGTTCATGTATATAATACATACTGCATATTTCGAAAATGAAAGAAACTACATAAACAGAAATGCTTAAAAGCCATTCGAAGTTCCAAACCATCAGCCAGACCATTAAACTGCCAAACTGTCAAAATCGAACCTATAATCCCAAATTGGCAGACCCGCATAGGTTTGGGAGGTTGCAAAAGTTTACGAACACAAGAAAACCACAAATACAACTTTTTTTTCATCTTAAACTCCAGGTAGAAAAATTGATTCATAAACAAGGCTATCCAAAAGCCTAATTAACAACAAATATATTTCACTAAGATATAAATTTCAATTAAAAATTTAAAAACATTAGAACCTTCTTATTTTTTTTAATGGAAAGTCACATGCTTATGATCAATTGACCATTGTTATCACATAAATCAAGCTCCTTACACCATAGAATGCTTGATGCATCCTGAATTCGAAGGAATCATCCGACGGAAAATAAATCTAGCTATAATGAGAAAAATTATCAATTTCTAGCAGCCTTGTATCGAACACAGAATCTATCATTCATCGACTTATCAAAATACAATTTTGCAACAGCCCAAAGAAAAATCAAACAAAACAATAATCAAACAGGACTAAAAAGTATCAGTGATGAGTGGGCCAACCCCAGAAACAGAATCCATCGAACATAGACATATCAATTGAAATCATAAAGAGGGTAACAGCGATTTCTCAGTTTTGAAACAACCCAGTGAATCAAACGATAAATTACGGAAACTGGAGTAAGAAAAGACCTGATTCATGGAGATAACGGAAGACCAAGTAGTTCAACTCTTGTGAATTTATGTTAATCATCCTGCAACCATCAACATCCAACCCTAATTCGAATTGTTCGAGGGGGAATTGCTTGAACGAAGATTAAATTAGACGCAGCCCCAGATGAAATAAAGGGTTCTGGTACTTTGAGCCTTTGAGGGGTTATAAAAGGGGGTAGGACTTGGGAGGCTTCGCAAACCCGGGTTTTGGGTTTTCGGGTCGCTTAACGGGTTAGTATGATAACCATTTTCTAATTTCTAAGGCTACTGACGTCACCGGAAACGGTCCCGTTTCTTTTTTTTTTCCTCCAGTGACTCATTAGCGTCATTTAGTTTTTTTCATTTGCCGTGATTTTTTTCTAGTTTTTCCTCATTTTATATGGTTTCGTCCCTTTTTTTTTCGTTTTCTTCTTCTTTGAAAAATAATGTTTAAAGGTGGATGGTGTTACTGATGAATATTCACTGAGTTGTAACTTCATGGACCAGGGGGTGCGGTATTCCTTGCCAGCCCTGGTTTTTCCTATCTTTTTTCTAGCATCGATCCCGTGTGCCCTAAGTTACAATTTTGGTGCCCTAAGTTACAATTTTGGTGCCCTAAGTTACAATTTTGGTGCCCTAAGTTACAATTTCAGTACGTGGGGTATTTCAGATAGACTAAATTTTGTATAAAAGTTTTAACTGGTTTGTAGTGTTAAATAGTTTATTTACAAATTATGATTATCTGATATTTAAATAAACTAGTAGATGTAAATCCTCGCATTATGAAGGAAGTGTTGATATTATTCGGAACTTTATATAAAAATGTGAAACCGGAAAAAAATCATGTCAAAACATTAATAATAAACAAATTACAATGATTTAGTTACACATCATATTAATAATAAACAAATTACAATGATTTAGTTACACATCATATTCTAGAAGCTGTGTTAGGAAAACAAAAAGACTGTTAAAAATTAAAACTTCAAAGTTGCTTTGACAAATTGTATATTTTTTATTCAGACGTTTGTACATTATTACACACAATCATGTTTTAATAACGGTGACACCGATACATAAATATAAATAAGTAGGTCATAATGTTTTGTCAATAATTATACAAGATTTATATTTTAAAATTCATAAGAGAAAATTTAAAAAAATAATAAATGTGAGTAGGCGATGAGTCAAAATGTGGTTGGCAAAAAAGAAAAAATAAATAAAACAAACCTCTTGGGTGTAAACAATAACTAATCAAAGTTGAGGATAATTTATTGTAATTAAAATCTCTATTATATAATTTTACTTGTGTGTGCGATCTGTTATTCGGCACGTTCAAGGTCTAAATGAAAGTGTGTGCTAACTCATACCCAAAACAAAGATGATTAGTCAACGGGTAAAAATCTATTTTCCTATTTTCAAAATTTTATTAATCCGAACTCCTCTTCGGACCTCCATGACGATGGGTCATGAATTGTTTGAATTCATTTTCCAATACGTATGTGTATGATACTATTTATAAGTATGGGTATTTATAGGAAATATTGTATGGGGCATATAATAATTTATTTATGATTTTCTATAAAAATTCTCACAAATTTTGTGTTTTCAAACTGTAATATCACGTATTTTTTTTTATAAATAAAATTTTTATATTTACGTTGATGATTAATTCAAAGATTTTAATAATAATAATAATCGTAATAATAATAATAATAATAAAGATGATAATAATAATACTTATAATAATAATAATAATAATAATATTAATTTTGGTAATAATAATAATAAAGTTCAAGGGGTTAAAGTGACAAGTTTGAAACTTAAAACTAAATTTTAAACCTCAAATGATAAAAACCATAAACCACAGGGACCTAAGGTGTAACTTTTTAAAAAAATCCCAAACCCCCCCTGTTTACCCCGTCGACCGCCTCCGGCCACCGCCGGCGAGAGCTCCGGCGACCCACAAACCGCCAAACCAATCAGTTTCGATCCAATTAATCACTCCCGACA
>BJCN01131964.1:0-14226 GCA_018326445.1 Flaveria brownii
CGTCGCACGACACCCCACCTAAATGAGTGAACTGAGCCAGATAATGGTTAAAAGGAAATAACACACAACCCGAGGCTGTCAAACACTCAAAATACATGGGGGTATAATGGAAAGTTTAAAAAATCATGTGGGGAATCTCCAAAATCTCGAAAGCAACTGCTCATGGCGTTGTTCTTTTCATAACTGGGTAATTTATACACAACTCCTATAATCCTAAATGAGTTACCACTTTTAAGATTTGAACCTTAAAAGTTTTAATTGTGATGAAAACACCATATACCACTACATCACATGCAACTAATAGTCTAATATAGATTCTTTGTATCCTAACACAAAAAAAATATAATGGTTTATTCATGTTATGAAGATGATATTTCAGTGACATTAAACATGATTGCATGAAACATGCATATTTGTTTGCCTGAAACATGCTTGCAAACATTTTTGATCGTTTAAAAGTTAAAACTTAAAAGTGTTGTCTGAATTAAAGTAAAAATAAATTATTAGAATTAAACCCGGAATAACTTAAACCCGTTAATTAGCCCAATATTTATGAAGCATTTGTAGAGCTTCAGTTTCACAATCAAAAGCCCAAATTGGCCCAAATTATCTTGATAAATGATTAACAGTCAACACTCAACAGACGATGTATACTTTAATACTTGTACGATATCATCTTACTGGACTATAGCTAAGCAAGTCCACTAAACAAGGCTCAAATTTAAGGACCCTCATTAAGCAAGCCCACACAAAAGTTTCATTTTAGGATAACCGATAACATACCATTCAATCATTCATTATCCTTTTTACTTTTGGTTCCCTTGGACAATGGGCGATTAGCCGATTTGTAAACATAATTGCTTAAACACTTAAAAGATGATTTCAAAGAATTACGAAATTAACTTTTTTAGATTTTGTAAACAAAATATCATCCTTAATGTTGCGTTCCCGAGTTTAATAAACGAAAGAAAAGAAAAGAAAAGAATTACAATATATATCTTCCCTAAATCTCGCATGTTATTATTATCAGTGGGAACGTCACATAATAATTAGGGTTCCCATCATCCACATCATCCAGAACGCAACAAAGAGTTGTACATCATGTAGTAAAGATCGTACACCTCCTACACGTAAACATGGAAACATATTTCAAACTTACAGATTATTATTGGTCTCATTACTAATTAATAACTTAAAAAAATAATATAAGTGTAACATGTTTTCTAGCGAATTAGTAAATGGAAATTTGAAAATTTATTTTAAAGTAAAAAGGTTTCAATTATGAATATTAAGTAATAAATATACATAATCAAATTTACTAACACATGTAATAATTTAACCACTAATAAGGATGTGCCTTAAGTCCTAACTTTTACTCCTTGTGTCTTCATGTTATTTATATAAGATCTCACTAACTTATGTCCTAACTTTTAATCAATTTTATCCTCTACACAAAACAAATAATATAATTCATAATAACTCCTTGAATTCAAGATATTCATCTTGAGAAAACCTTACATCCCAAACCACAAACATTAAATGTCTCCTTAACTCTAACCTAAACTAACTGATGTCATGATCCACGTGTGAACGAACATGTTTTTTCAAACAAGCCAAATATTTCTTCTTTAAACATGACGTATTTTACACACTCATCTTTGATTTGGGTTTCTTGCAAACAATCGATACTTACGTCAATAGTGTATGAACAACTTGTTAGTGGTTATTTATACAACGCATGGTTGCAAAACTCGCTAGGCGCTACCGGGTCGGTCAAGTAGGGAATTGTGAGTACTCGGCTTAGACGGGAAATACTCGGGGAGTACTCGGACGTGATAAATTATAAAAAAAATTAGTTTTTTGAAAATTATAAATATGTTAAATATCACAAACTTACTAATATTTATAAAAAAATACGTGAATATTAATATAAATAAAAAAATACATATTCACAAATAAAAATATTTCAAAACGTAGTATCAATTATTTAATATTATAGACGAATTAATCATTTGATTATCATCTTCCAATGTATATTAATGAAAAACAATAAAAATCCAATGAAAATCGGTGAAAACAGCGAAAATCGGTGAAAAATAATGTAAATCTGAGTTTAACCGAGTTGGCCGAGCTGGGCCGAGTTGGCCGAGTAGGACCGAGTAGGGTCAAGTTGGACCGAGTTGGATCGATTCCGAGTAATGTTAACCGAGTTGATGAGAAACGCATCGACACCTTGTCGAGTACCGAGTACTCGGCCGCCTAGGCCTAGTTTTACAACACTGATACAACGACAACTTTTTAATATTATTCATTTCAAAACTTATAATCATATAATCATATTTTAAAATCCCAGTAATGATATACACCCTTTACAACTTATTTTCTATAAAATATAAACTTAAAGAGTCTATCACATATAGATAATTGGTGGATGTTGAAATCCATCATTTAATCACCGACGATACATTATTCATTTTGTCTATATATAACACACTTTATACACATCATTTTCTTACCCTTAGCCATTACCCCTTGTATCCTCCCTCCTCACTCCCACATTTAAATTCAATGCCACAACGGTTTTGGGTGGTTCCGGTGGCGGTCGTGGTGGCGTTTTCGGCGGCATTGTGTGAAGCAGGATGTGAATATGAAGCTATCTTCAATTTCGGTGACTCGAATTCCGACACCGGTGGTTTTTGGTGGGCTTTTCCGGAAGCTCCACCACCTAATGGCATGACATACTTCAAACAACCGGCAGGTCGGGCTTCCGATGGCCGCCTCATCATCGACTTCATAGGTATATCGTTTTCCTATTAGTTGATTATCAATTGACCCGTTACATACTGATGATTTGGCTCGAGTAACTCGCTTGTTGACTCGTATATATAAAATAGTTTAGAAGGTTATTTATGATTGGTGTAAAACTGTTGTTAGCTTGTTAATTAATGACGTGGAATTTTCATACGATATAATAAAATAAAAAACTTACAGCATAAGGTGCTATTAATAATAGAATCTAAGCGGGATGAGACAGTGACAAATTTAACTTTTATTTTTAATTTAATTTCTGTTTTATTTCCTAAGATTTGATAAAAATAATAGTTTGTCTTTAAAAGATTATAAATATTAATTTATTTTTAATAGCTTAATATCTTGTTTCAATTTGAATCTAAAAGTTTTATTAGTTGTTTTAAATCAATCTAAAATAATAAAACTTTGAATAGAAATTAAAACCTAAAAAATCAATCTAAAATAATAAAACTTTGAATAGAAATTAAAACAGTTTATTAAAATTTTGAAAGTGAACTGATATTTCTAATCTTTAAGATAAAAATAGTTATTTTTATCAAACTTTAGGAAACATAATTAAAATTAACTCTTTATTTTTTATCTATCAAAAAAGAGATGCTACACCCCCATAAGATCCAACTCAACTTTCATATAGAATCATCAAATTTGATGAAAATGAATAAGCTTGTTGAGCCACAAGCCGGCTCGAGAGCGAGGCGAGCTGAATACGAGCTTAGTTCTTGTTCAATTGAATACACCGCGTCAGGGTAGCTTGTGATTTTGAACAAAAGATTGATGTGAATTATTTTGGATGAAGCGGAAAGAATGGGAATCCCATTTGTGAGCCCGTATTTAAAGTCGATCGGGTCGGACTACAGGCACGGTGCAAATTTCGCAACACTGGCCTCGACGGTTCGACTACCGCAGACGTCATTGTTCGTATCTGGACTCAGCCCGTTTGCATTGCCGATTCAACTCAACCAAATGAGACATTTTAAGTCTCAAGTCGAATTTTTTTACTCCAAAGGTATTAGTAAATATAGTTTAAATAAATATTAAACCAAATGATGATCACAATTTACATGTTTTGCTTTTGTTTAATGCGTTTATAGGGTCAACCAATCTTCCTCCTCCTGATATATTCGGAAAATCACTCTACACATTTTACATAGGTCAGAACGATTTCACATCCGATTTAGCTAAAATTGGCATCGCCAAAGTGAAACAAACACTTCCTCAAGTCATTTCACAAATTACAGATACGATCAAGGTATATTATACAGACATACATTATTCTATTATATGTATACCTAGAAAAGAAAAGAGGGAAGAGGTATTGAACATGTTTGGCTCTGATACCATAATAGTTTCTATGATCAGATATCTTTATAATAGGATAAATCAATACAACTATTATAGTATATCTTCTACATCATTGTTGCCGTAAGGCTAAAGATTGCACGTATGCAATAAAAACACTTGTACGAACGATTGTTATGCAGGACTTGCACGCGTTAGGAGGTCGTGCGTTTTTTATTCAAAATCTGGCACCCATTGGTTGTTACCCTGCATTTTTGGTTGATCTCCCTCATGGTGACAAGGATATTGACGAATTCGGGTGTTTGATATTGTACAATAAGGCGGTAGATGAATACAACGAAATGCTTCATGACGCGCTTAACAAAACGAGGCAAGAACTCTCTGATGCAAAGGTCATATACGTCGATTCTCACAAAGTGTTATTAGAGCTTTTTCGACATCCCACATCTCATGGTACGACTCTATAACTACCGTGAAAGGGTCAAGTGGGTTGGGTAACATGTGAAAATAAGTATTTTAGTACGAGTTGAAATGGGTCAGGTAATATCATCTTGGGTCTAGCATTAATCATATAATTGTGAATAAACATGTGTATCTTATGCATTAAAGTTTGTACTCGATGTAGGTTTGAAGTATGGTACTATAGCATGTTGCGGAAATGGGGGTGGACGCTATAACTTTAATCCACATGTGTTTTGCGGGAACACCAAGTTTATAAGCGGTAAAAATCTAACAGCATCGGCTTGCGTTGATCCTGAAAACTATGTGAGTTGGGATGGAATCCATCTCACCGAGGCAGCAAGCAAGATTGTCGTCGACGCCATTTTCGATGGTGACTTCACCGATCCACCTTTCGAGATCCATTGCACGTAGGTTAATTCGGGCAAATTTACTCGGTAAATAAACCGAGCCAATAAAGGCAACAAGCAAATTCAATAAATAGAGTTAGTGGGGATACTAATAAAATTAGACAAGCCAGGTTGTCTCGGTAAAAGTTAAAAATCTTTTAAGAGTCTACAAACGATTACAGTATCCGTAAATGTAAAAAAAACATACAAAAAGTTCAAGGAAAATAATCATTCTCAAGATTAGGTTGAGTTCTTATCCCGAAAGCACACGGCATTCTACTATGTCCAACATATTTTGTATCCAAAACCTCGCTTTTTTCAGAATTTCTCTCCATTTTTTGAATTTTTTTCTTTTCCACAAATCTAAGTATTTTATACAAAACTAGTCCACACATGAAGAATCCAACGCTCCCGACACCAATGCCGATTACCCACAATTTCCATATCTGGTGTGACGGTGGGGTCCGCACGACAATCGCAAAATAACCTTGGCCCCACACGTCACATGTGCGGGGCAATGACATGTTGGTTATTTTAGTTAACCCATTTGAGTAGAACTTGACGCATTTCCCTTGAGGGAACCACATGGAAGGAAAATGAACCATAATCGGCTTGTGGACGAGAGGTAGCTCCAGTTTGGTAAGCGTAGATGTGAGCTGACCATTTTGGCCTTTCGTGTAGCTTTCACCGTAGGCACTGAAGCCAAGAATCGGTGTAACGAAAGTGTAATTCGGTATGTTGTAATAATAGGATGACCAATTCCCTAAATTTGAAACGACCATATCTAATGATGTAACATTCGGCTTTGGAGTTATCTTTGGAGGCACGCGAAAATGACTAAAATTAGCTCCATGAGCCCAAACACTCGAGCTCTGAAGACGTACAACTGACACCTCCATTCCTGCGAAATTTAATGGTAAAGAAACGTTATATAACATGCCGGCCTTAGGATGTTCTGGTGTAGATTTCTTCGCATGATCTTGAAAAAGATCATCCAACAAACGATCGTAATGATCGTTCATGGCTTGGGTTACACGAAACGGGAATAAACAACAAAATGTCACAAATTTGATGATGAAGCATGTTTTAGACCCCATCAACATCAACACAAAACGTTGTTTCACCAAAGTCCCTCATGTGGACATCTTTGTTGGCACAAATCTTCAAATGAAACCAGAAAACAAGCGCGGGGGAAGATTTTGGCTATACGATCTTGTAAATTCTTGTAAAGTGATTCAAACAAATAGTTAAAGATAATGAAATCTAATGAGAGATGACAACAAATGTTTTGATGATGTTTTTCTTAGTATTTTCCAAGATGTTTGGGATGTGTTTGGTTATTCCGATGATTGTGGAACACATTGAAATGAAACGTCTAGTAGAGTTTGAGGGGGTGGGTTCACTCCGACCGAGTCTTTTGCTCATTTTAAAGATACTTCTTAAAATAGACCTTTTGTAACAATCGCTCTCTTTTTATTACTTTATTTATTGATGTTTAATAGATATGAATGTTAGATTGTTTATTGAGTTGTAAAGTTATGGTTCTTTGTTTTACATTCCACACCTCAAGTCACCAAAAAGGGTATTTAAATTTATTGTCCTTGATATATTCCAGCAATACGAACAATCATTTACGTTAATTATAAATTGAAAATATAAACGATAAGCGATAATATCACACAAGTGTTCTTTACAAACATAAAACATATATTGAAAACAGTTTTTGTGGTACAAACTTAAGTTGAATAGATTCTTCATAAGATTGTTATATAATTTATGATATCATTTAAATACGCTTTACAAACGAAGTTTTTCATTCTAATATCATTCATGAAGCACAAGTTTCTTTGCATGACGACATAACACAATAGTTCAGGTGTGATTTTCAAACTTGTTTGTTAATTCACACGAAAGTCTCTATTATTTTATTTAAGTTTCGTTGTTGGTTGTTAATTATAGCTTGACTTCTTTTATATTTCTATTATCTTTATTTTAATTTATCTAAGAGTGAATCGACTAATAACTCCAAGCTCTAATGGTTGAGATGAAATATCTCAAGATTTTACTAAAATAAGAGACGTTATTGCCTTCAAGTTCCATCTGTGAAAAAAAACAAAAGATTTCAGGTTGGAACAAAATATTTTTCCACTTAAGATAGGTTTCCTCTTAAGTTTGGTCTCAGGATATGGACTGATGCATGAGATTCCCTTCCGGGACGTGTCAGCCTAAAGCCCTAAGACTCTAGGAGTCCGTACTCAAGTAATGAATATGATTGGATGTGTCCGTTAATAATTCAATTAGTTGTTAAAAACATAAGAGTGAATTGAACAAATGATTTATATGATTTTAACAAAATAACATATTTAAGTAATAACGTATTCATGATTTATGGTCTCAATTTTGTAACGACGAATATTCCCTACACTTTACACATAAATCCCAGACTTCAAAATAAACATACATAAACAAATTTATAAAAGTTAAAAGGCCAAGGACCCAATAACTTATGGCCCAAACCAAATACGTTCTACGAACCTTTCAAACGTGGATTGTGAAGATAGACAACTAACCAATCAGAAACCTTCATTCATCCACGTGTCACAACAAAATCTTTCACTTTAAGTTTTCAAAAACAAAAGCTTAAAAAACCAAAAACCAAAAAATAAAACAAAAAAAGCACCTAACACAACTGAAGAAGATAGAACAATCTTTAAACTTTGTGTGGACAACGTTTGAAAATGTCGACGACGGTGTATGCGGCGGCAACTTCCACCTCCATGGCGGCGCTACCACGGCTTCCCTCCGTAACCACCACCGCCGCCGCCCGTTGCTCCGCCGTACCTAACCTCCCTGTTCGTTCGTTTTCTACTTCCGTTAAGCAGGTTTCAGGTAAGTTATACAATAGTTTGTTTGTTGTTTTCTTTAAAGCATTTCGTCGAACACTTGGTGATTTTCAAGATTTTGGTGATGTGAATGTTTTGATTGGTTATTATAAGATGGTATATAAAGAGTTTAGGGATCGGGTAATCTGTAATTGGGGTGTTTAATTGGAGAATTTGGATGTGATGAATGCTTAGATTGGTGAATGACTGAATGTAATGCATATTTGGATAATTGGATGTGATAATATATAAAAATGCGTAATTACTAATTAGAGAATTTGTCAGATGCTTTGAAGTTTGTAATTGCTTGTTAAAACTGTTTATCTGTTTATTGTTTTTTTGATACATAAATAAGCTGTTTTGAGGGTGTTTGGGACTTTGGGATCGTTTTATCGATAAAACTGTTTATCTAGTTCTTTGCGAGTGAAATAAGTTATTCTAAGTAAGCGGTTTGAAATTGTTTATAAAGAAAATAAACAGATAAACAGTTTAATAATAATTTGCGTTTTGAGTAACACACTTCTAACGCGTAATTTATCTAATTTATGTTTCCTGTTCATTTGCTTACCAGTGTCGAAAAGGTCATCTCTTTTCCAGATCAAGGCCTCAGAAGATGCATCATCCGCACCAGATGCCAATGAGTTGTTCAATGATCTAAAAGAGAAGGTGAATATGAAAACAAAACATCAAACATGTTCTGCATCGTATATATACGCGTATGATGATACTTACATATTTTTTTTTCTTATTGTTTCATGCAGTGGGATGCAGTTGAGAACAAGTCCACAGTCATAATCTATGGAGGAGGAGGAATTGTTGCAATATGGCTATCCTCAATTCTTATTGGTGCCATCAATTCTGTACCATTGGTAAGTAGTAGCATAAGTTCTGTAATCATATTTATCGCATTAACTAATTATAAAAATGAACTAAAATGTTTTCAAGTTAACCTGACCTGACCTGTTTGACACGTTACTTAATCTGCCTATCTGTTCCCCCCTGGTGATTAGAGTGGGATTTCAATTCAACAAATCAAAAGAAACAGAAAACAACACACAAATTTCACTGCATATTGTTTTTGCAATTTTGTAACCTTTTCTGATTTTGTTTATTCATTGTTTCATGAAAATCTTAGCTTCCGAAGATCATGGAGTTGGTAGGACTTGGATATACCGGATGGTTTGTCTACCGATATCTGCTCTTTAAGGTAAGAAATAAAAAAAAAATATTGCAACATAGTTTTTGGGTGGTCCTGACCATGACCAGAATGATCTATGTCGGGTAGAGCTTTGACCGGTCTTTTGACAAGGCTGGGGCCTGGGCTCTGTCGGTTCAGGCAGATTGATTTCTTAGTCGTCAACTTTACATTGATGTTTTATAAAACGACTGATGCCTGATGATGTCATTTTTTTAAAAACTTCAGTCAAGCAGAAAAGAGCTAGCCACAGACATCGAGTCCATAAAGAAGAAGATTGCAGGGACCGAATAGATGGTCATGGTTTCGACTCATAATCCTACATTTACTTTGTTGAATTCGAATTGATGTTTTTTGTTCATTCCGCAATTTGTGTACAAGAGGCGTGTATGGTCTTGTAATAATGTATAGTATCTTATGTGGAATATGATGTAGCATTGCTCTTTTTTGTTTCCCTTGAATCTTTTTTTTTTGACCATGAGGACCAATTACCTGAAAAACTCACAGCACCTATCAACACCCTGTTAACCAATGGGACGCGCTAGCCATTTAATCTTCAAGAAGTTATGACATGAAACCTCCCACAATATTCAAACATAAGATAACTGTTAGAGGGTAATCATGTTCTTACCATTGCACCACCTTTAAAAGTTGCTTCCGAAACAAACCATTTTAAACTGATATTGTGTTATATTTATAACTATTTTTGGTTCATAAAAGAGTATGTTTGTCAAACTAGTTAGGCTTAAAGTTGCTAGAATCTAAAACCTGAGTTTAATTTCAAGCTAAAAGCTGGTTTAATATATCTTTTAAACACTCTGGTTATTAAATCTGAAATACTATCCTTTTGTTATTGTGGCAAGTGACATTGATTCGTACCAATGCCAAACGATTTGCAGCATTAACATTTATTCGAAAACCATGGGGGGCGTGGATTTTACGTAGGCCCTGATGGATTCACCATGGGGGCGTGCTGTGTTTTAAACGTGTCATGTCTGATCCACGATAGACTCTTAACGCATAAACAAACTTACAATTTATCATGGGTTATTTAATAGTCCCTCAAGTCCCAAAGCAATGAACTCAATAACCACAAATAACCCATTATCAATCGCAAATCTCTAGTCTTCATGCATCTTTAATTTTATCATGTGTTATCATCTCAGATATACAACTTCTCACATAATTCACCAAACATATACATATATTGTTGGCCCTGATCGATAATAAGTTAATAACACACAAATGAACATCGATATTTTGTGGGAAACTAACTCGAACTCAAAAACTATTAAAAAACCAAATATAATCCTAATCTAATACAAATTCATTCAAACGATTAATAAACTAACACTAACAGTTATCTGCTTTAACTAATCAAGATTACATCTTTCATATAAATCAAATAATTATGCATCACACCTACACCAGAATCACACAAACAACACGAACAAACATCTAAAAATCACACATAACAGTATGTCACACCTTTTCAACCTCCATTAACGTACCTTACACCTCGAAGCCTCAACGCGAAATCCCTCAACGCCAAAAGCACACGTCTCAGCATCTCTTTCGCCTCATCGTCAACCAGATTCCCATCGTCATCAAACTTCGGTGGACCTTCAAACGCATCAAGCAAAAACTCGGGTTTATTAACAAAATGCAGATCCACCCAAACGGCGCATTGCCTGAGACTAAACTGGGACATTCCACCACCAAAACTACCACCAGCACTAACAACAGCAGCAGCCTTATCCGCCCACACGTTAGGCAGCATGGACGCCCAGTCGATGGCGTTCTTCAGCAGCGGAGTGATGGAGTAATTGTACTCCGGTGAGGCGAATAAGAAGCAATCGGATTGGAGGATTTTGTTGCGGAAAGTTTCTACTTGTGGTGGAAATTGGTCGTTGATCACGAGATCGGTGTTTAGTATTGGTAACGATGAGATGTCGATGAGCTCGATCGACATTTCATCGATGGAACGTGTGGTTATCTCGATGGCGGAGCGGATGAGGCCATGGTGGATGGAGGATTCACGTAACGAGCCGCATATGGCTGCAACGTTGAGGGTGGCTTTGGGTGGTGAGGGAGACTCCATGATGATGTTATCCTAAACAATAAATAATATCTTTAAAATTATTGTTTAGACTATGTAGGCTACACTGTCGAGTAGCGTTGTAAACGAACCGAATTTTCAGTGGATAGTTCGGGAAACATTTGGTACAAAATCTGTTTACCTTTTTTTATATAATTAACGAACACGAACAAAAATTTTCGCTCTTTTGATTAAATGAATGAAATGAACAGAGTTCGCGTTTGTTCATTTGTGGTCGTGAACATTGAGTAATGTGTTTGTTCATATGTGTCTACGGTCGTTAGTTAACGTAAGTTTATTAAATTTTATATATTATGTAACAAGTTTTTATATATTTTAATATTAGTTAATTGTTATTTTCATATTATTTTTATCATTTCAGTGTCTGTGTTTCATTTTTTATTATTTCAGTATCCGCATTTCAAAAAAAAATGCCGAAATAACCATTCCGTCCAAATCCCTATATAATATCATTTACCACCAGGGATAAAGTCGTCATTTCATCTATAGTAAATTTCTATTTTCGTCCATGTTTTATATCATTTTTGTCATTTCGATATCGTGATGAATCACATTAACGTTCATCCTTTCTTCTTCTTTAGCATGATGCATCCAACTACAAAGGTTTGCAATTCTTTCCTTTTGATTATTAATGTGTATATTCTTATACCATTCGATACTACAAACATATATACACGATCTTGATTTGTTGTGTGATTCGTCAGATTTGTTTTTGTATATACCATTCCCAATCGATTCCATAAAAGTCGATGGTTCAAGGAAGAAAGCGGTCACTTGTTCCATCAAAACCGGTCTACAGTTACCTATCGGTAGAATCGATCGTTACATTAAGCATGATTGTTATGCGAAGTATGTTGCCGCTAGAGCTCCGATGTATCATGCCGTCGTGCTAGAATACCCTGCTGCTGAAGTAAATTCTATAGGTTAATTTATGTTTACAATGGAAAATTTAGTTATATTTAATATTGATTGAAATTTTAGGGTTTGTTGTAATCACTATTTGATTGGGTTTGTATTTGGTTGAATTTAGATTTGACTTAGCGGTAAATACTGCAAGAGACAATAAGAACATAATATTCCTGATGCATGTTTTGTTGGTAATTAGGAATGATGATGAGCTTGGAAAATTGTTGTCTGGAGTAACAATTGCTTGTGGTGGTCTTTCTAATGTTAACCGTGTTTTATTACCGAAGAAGACTGTTGTAAAGGAGCCTAAATCACCTACTAAAGCTACCAGATATCCGAAGGAAGCTTTGATGATGCATATGAATAATTTGAAAGGGAAGAATTGCATTTCTTTGTAGAGTTGGATTGCTAAAGAAAAAGAAAGAATGAACGGGAATGTGATTGATCGTGAGTATTGAAATGATAAAAATATATCAAACCAGGGACAAAAATAACAATTTACTATAGAGGAAGTGACGACTTTACCTTTGATGGTAACTGAAGTTATCTAGTGATTTGGACCGAATGACTATTTCAATAATTTTTCTGAAATATGGATACTGAAACAACAATAAATGCACAGCTACTGAAATGACATAAAACCAGAAACAAAAACACTCTTTTAACAATCATTTTTTAAACCACAAACTATTAAACTAAAAATAAATAAATAAATAAACCCTAATTTTAGAAACAAAGCTTCATTTCCAGTCCTCCAAGTTTGTCTTCACTTCCATAATGTCATGATTATTTTGTGTTCGTTCATGTTTGGAACATTTGTTTATATTTATTTATGCTCATTTGTGCTTCATTTATGGATCCATAAACAATTACGAACAAATTCTTTTCCTTAACAAACGAGGACGAACACAAACTTTCGTTCGGTATATGCTCGTGGCCCCATGGTTGTTCGCTAAAACGTTAACGAATGAACACCGGCAAAGGATCGTTTGGTTTATTTACAACCCTACTTTTGAGAATGTGAAAAAAAAGAAATAAAATAAAAGTTGTTTTATTATTTTCTGGATATGAAACGTTCTGTGTACAAAACTTGTTTTTAAATGTTTGAAGGTTCCAGTCTTACGATGAAGAAAAGTACTTGGTCTACTGGTGATTAGTTTAGAGATGGCCAGTGGGTGAGTTCACTGTTTTAAATCTAGTTTAAAATATAAAAAAAATGATTTTTGAGTTGGATTTGGTTATCTCTAGGTTTTGTTGTGTCCAGGTTACGACATTGAATATTTGTCAAAGATGGAGGAACAAAAAAAACGAAAGGCTTGATACATCTAAGGTTCCACAATGATCGTGTCGAAAGTGACATAAAAGGCTTCTTAGGTTACACATCTTTACAAGGAGTATTTTTAATTATATGAATTAAAAGTACTTACAGTACAATTCATCGGGTTTTAATCATAAACACAATCACTTTTCATTTTATAATATCAAATACTTACAATAAAGATACATGTAAACGGACAACAAGTTGCGCCGCAAAAAAAAATTGAGCCGCAAAAAAAATTGAGCCGCAAAAAAAATTGAGCCGCAAAAAAAATTGAGCCAAAGGGAAACAACCAAAGCAGGCTTGCAGGTTCGATATGTTTCATTAGCATAATTTAATTTTAAAAAGTTTAAATACTCTTAAAAATATTACAAAGGATTAACACACCAAGTAAAAGTTAAGTAATTTCGAAAGCACAATGAAAATGACAGAGGCTTTAATTACTATTACATAAGTTTATCCTTTTTTAATTAGGGTAACTTTGTAAAATAGTAACCAACTTTTAAAAATGTTTCAATTAGGTAACTTAAGTTTTATAAGTGTTCTAATTAGATCATTTAGCTATCATGTTTTATATAAACTAAAAGTCTTAAACATGTTTTTTAACATGTTATACTTTTTATTTCACTTAGAAAATATTTTTTTTTTCTTTCTTTTGATGCTGATGTTGAACGGTGAGGTAAATTTTAGGTACTTTTTGTATTTTTTTCATAATTAGAATGTTTTTTTTATTTTTTATATGTAATTTCATATATTAAAATTTCTGACTCCCACGTCTTCTCCTCTTTACTTTCTTAACATAGAAAAATTTGAACATGACTCAATTTGATCGTTTAATGATCCAATTT
>BJCN01131993.1:0-13297 GCA_018326445.1 Flaveria brownii
TACACAACGGGTGCAATATTGTCCTAAACTACTAATAGCGTTACGACCTGGTATGTCGTGGCGGTTGGCAAACAGACAAACATAGTCAGCATCGATCGTGAAATCGCTATTTTTCTTTACTAATGAAATTAGACTAGCTATCCATTTCGATACACTTGTTCATATTATATTTTACTAACGCTATTGGTTCTAATGTTTGCAAGCCCTTGAACTCACCAACCGTCGTGTTGACACTTTTGTATGCTTTTATCATATTGTATCTAGCAGTTGCCCATAGGAGCACGCACGTGTCAAGCATGCTTTGTTTTAAACATTGTTTTAGTTTTTTATTTTAACATATACTTACATACTTTCATTTGGGTGCATGTTTTTGTGCAATTTACATTTAAGTACTTTGGGTTTGAATTATTTACAAAACGCTTCCGCAAATATTTTAAAACTTTAAACTTTGATTAGTCTTTGGTTTAAATGTTACATATAGTGTCGTTCTAAGTAACTAATGACTGGGATCCTGGTTTGTCACACGCCTCACGGTAAAACCCTGCACGCAGATTTTGAGGGTGTGACAGCTACTCATATATCAAGTGATTCATAAATGTCAAATGCAAATCACACAATCAAATAATATAACATCACTACCCTCATTCGGCAAATGCAGGTTGATATATTCCTAAGTAGCGCTACCTGTATTATTTGACGGTTCCTCATCCGAATTAATGGTTGTGTCAATATGACGGTAACATATCAAAAATTCTCAAATTTTGCATCAAATTCAACACAAACAGTATGCTTTTTCCCCTAAAATTCTTAAATAAAAAAGGGGCTATGTTACTCATCTTAATTCTAGCCACAAGTCAAACTATTCTGATGTGAGTATGTTGGAATGACAATTTAAAGGTTTAAATGTTAAATGTTATGTTTGATTACTTGTATTTATGCATTTGATTATGTTGAATAGGTTAAATAGGAGTTTGAAGTGATTTTGTAGGTAAAATAACCAAGTTGGAAGCTTACATGGTAAAACAAGGCATTGGAGGGGTTAAGAAAACAAAGATTCAAAGTGCAGCGAAAAAGTTCCTACCGTAGCCTACTGTAGCCATCGTAGGCTACGCCAGCATCATCAAAAAAACAATAGAAAGCACCCCAGCGTAGGCTATGCCAGGGCCTCTGTGGAACACCTATAAAACCGCGTTTTTGTTAGGTTTCACCCACCACTTACCCCTATTTGACCTAGGACGATTTTAGATGATTTTTGAGAGTTCATAGACCTGAAATTCACCATTGTACATCATTCCAACACCATTCAATCATCCGATATGCAAATCAACAACGGTTTTGAAGATCATTCAAGAACAATGAGCGGCTAGTCTTCTCGTGATCTACTTCGGGTAATAGGTTTTGTGTGATTAGGTTTTCATTTGTGTTTGACTTGTGTTGAGATTGAACTTTAGAACCCGTTAAGTTCTTTGATAAGTTTAACTCATGTTTTGATTATTTAAATGATTATCTTGGTTAATCATTATTTGAATATTATATGATATTGCGCGAATCAGATAGTTGTAGAGTCTTGGTTATCAATTGAATTGGTATTATGTATTAAGACCCATTAAGTCTTGATTATCAATATCACTTAATCATTAAATACATAGAATCCCCATTAAGGATTTTTCACCAAGTTGAATTAAACGATTATCGAAAACCAAACCTTAATCCCAGAGTGGATTACTCTTTCTCATAATTGTCGTCTTAATCAAGTTTACTCATTTGCAATTTGTTTTCTTAGTTAATTTCTTAACCATTCCAAAATCCAATTTTTACAACCAAGAGGCAATAGTTTAAGTAATTTGATAATTTGGTTAATCATTTCTTAGAAATCAATTTACAATACACCGACCACTAATTCCACGAGGTTCAACAACCCTACTTACCCTAACTAGTTTAAGGTGAATAGGAACATACGTTTAACATCTTAGTTGATTGTTACTCGACAACGATCAAATTTTGGCGCCGTTGCCGGGGAATCGGTGCGCTTGGTGTTTTGTTATTTGATTTGTTTTTTATTTTGTTTATTTGTTCTTGCTTTATTTCTTTTATTTCTTTGTTACGCTAGGTGTGTTCTAAGTATGCAGGTGACAAGATTGCATGCATACTCGATACTCGGGTAGGAAATCACCATTGGTATTCGATCCAGAGATAGAGAAATCAGCAAGGTATAATCGTGTTTTGCATCGATCAGGGCTACCAACTACATCAATTTCACAAGTTATTAATCAAGCAGCTAGCAATTCGTCTGATTCAACCGAAATGGAAAACCCAAATAACCAACCACCTCAAAATCCAAACCCTCCTCCTAATAACCACAATCAAAATCCAAATCCACCCCTACCACCAAATAACTACCGTAACAACAACCTGAATCAACCACCACCCAACAATAACATGAATCAAAATAACCTCAATCAAGGAGATGACTTTGACATGTGAGCATGCATAGTGTTCACACGGGTGATGAAAATTATGAAGATGAATGGAATAACAATGAAGAACTCTATAATGGTGCAAATTATGATGATTGGGATGGGAATTTCAATGGAGGTGATGGATACAATGGAAATAACAATTAGGGGAATGATCAACATGGGTGGAATGCACCACCTATCAACTAATAACGGGGTAGGGTTAATAATAATGTCAATAATCCAAGAAGGCCTTAAAGAGCTCATGTACAAGGTGTGGATAACCATTTCAGACTGGCTATTTCTGAAAACCCAAATCCTATTGCACCTCCAAATCGTAGAGGAAGAGCTTTTGATGTATGCCCTCGTTATCTCACCATCCTTCCTACATTTAGAGGCACCACAACAGAAGAACTATATGTGCATCTTGCTGAATTTGATGTCATATGTAGCACTATTGGTGGAAATCACTTCACATAAGATGAAGTAAGGCTTTGACTGTTTCAATTTACTTTGAAAGATAGAGCTAAGCAATGGTTCCTCACATTGCCTGACAACAGTATTCATATGTGGCAAGAGATGCAAAGGGTTTTCCTTGAAGAATATTACTCTATGGGAAAATCAAGTGATGCAAGAGAGGCTATTCGTTCTTTTCAACAACAAATAGGTGAGCAATTTCATGAGGCATTTACAAGATTCAAGGAGTTGATCCGTATGTGTCCTCATCATGGTATTGAAAGGTGGGAATTGATTAAGGCATTTTAAGATGGTCTAACACCAGAAGAAAGGAAATACTTGTATTCTACAAGTAATGGAACATTCTTGTATAAGTATGAAGATATGGATTGGGAATTCCTAGAACGAATGTGCAGAAATTCCAAAGCTCAAGCTTCGGCTAGTAGACGGTCAAAGCCTACTCCGGCAAGGTCAACCACCATTGATTATGAGACTAAAGAAAGAATTGCATCTTTAGAAAGATAATTAGCCAAGTTAGGACATGCATGGACTAAAGATGTAGCTTCGGTTGGATTTAATGTATGCAATGAATGTGGTGAACTGGGGCATGCAAGTGCAAAGTGTCCTTTGCTTTTAGGTCAACATGAAGAGATGAATCAAGTATATGGAGAGAGAAAACAATCTGATATAAACTCCAATACTTATCACCCCGACTTAAGAAATCATCTAAACTTTAAGTAGGACAATTCTTCAAACCAAATGAATCCTAACTTTCAAGGAAATAATCAAGGTGGTCAAGCATATCAGAACAGACCATAAGGGAATTATAATCAAAATGGTTATCAAAGAACCTCATATTCATAAGGAAACAATCAAAGGAGCTACAATCATGGGGCTCAACAAGTTGGTGGTGCAGAGTCTACAAATGCAAAGTTGGATGCTTTGATGAATATGATGAAACAAAATATGCAAGAGATTAAACGGGAAAATGAAATCAGAGACAAAGCTTATGAAGCTTTGAATAAACAAGTAGGTCAACTTG
Organism: Flaveria brownii; assembly: GCA_018326445.1. Classification (NCBI taxonomy): domain Eukaryota; kingdom Viridiplantae; phylum Streptophyta; class Magnoliopsida; order Asterales; family Asteraceae; genus Flaveria; species Flaveria brownii. Next base: position 3,955 of record BJCN01131993.1, read on the forward strand.
CTGAGGACGTGGCCCAGATTAAGAGGAACCCTGGTAAATTACCGAGTGATGCCACGATCAACCCTCAACATCAAGGAACCAACATGGAAAACATGAGAAATATTCATATCAATTCGGTTAGTATCCTTCCTGACTCTGAAATTACTGATAATGACTTTGCTTCTTTTCCACAACAAGTTGCAGATAAGGAAAAGAAAGCTGATGCAGTGGGAGAGAGTGATCCGGAAGCACCTATCATTCCAGTCAAAGTAGGGAAATTAAAGATAAAACGAGCACTCTTGGAATATGGAGTAGCTGTTAGTATCTTGCCAGGTATGTTATATGATCAATATGAGTTTGGTCCTTTAGAGGAAGTTGACACCACAGTGGTGTTAGCTGACTTAACCCAGAAACGTCCTTGGGGGATGGTGAAGAATGTGATAATCAAGTTGGGAGAATTTTACTATTCTGTGGACTTTATGGTGCTTGATTATGCACCAATGAGGACAAATGAGCAACCAAAAGTCATATTGAGTCGACTATTTTTAGCAACTGCCAATGCTCAAATCAATTGTCGGGATGGAACAATTGAAATGACTTACAAAAATAGTAAGTTACGTGTTTATGTATTTTCCAAGATAGTTAATTGCTTTGTTAATGATGAAGTTTTTGTGCCAGATATGACTAACATGTGTGTTCCTACTTATACTTTATATGTAAGCATGAACACCAATTTTGAGAATGGTTATGAGTATGATAGGGTTAAGCATGTGGACTTGAAGGAATTGATGAATTTAAAAGAAGAGAAAGAGCCAATTATGATGATGGAAACAAAAGATGAGAAGCCTAAAATGAAGAAAAAAGTTGGTCGATCCACTTGATCCTATAAAAGACAGAGTTGAGGCATTAATGTTTGGGCCACAATATGATCTAGTGGAAGACCCACCAAATCATTTGAAGAATAACAGAGTCAAGCATCCTACTCGACCACCATGAGTGGTCGCAGGTACGGCCTGGCTAAAGACCAAAAACTTAGCGCTAATCGGGAGGCAACCCGAAATTTATTTTTATGCTTTATGGTTAGTGTGCTTGTTTATGTAGTTTATGTTGGTAATGAAGTTTTGTCTGGCGCAGTTCGGGGTTGAGAAGTCGTTTATGTTGATTGGTTGGATAAATTAAATTTTATATAAAAAGAAACCTTATATTTAACTTAAATATCATACATTGGGGAAAATGTATCCTAAGTGTGGGGATGAGGGAAACAAAAATATGGAAAAAATTTAAATTTTTTGTTTTTGAGCGATCTAATCGGACACGAAAATGACAAGCATACCAATTGATTCATACCTTGTTTGAAGTAAGGATGCTTAGTCATGGTTTAATTCCAGGATAGCATAAGGAATTGTGTTTAGCAAGGTTTTTAGAAAAAATTAAGAATTATCTAATTATTGTCAACAGGCTATTGGTGTAATAAAAGCATGCTCACATCGGCAACCCTATTTACTAACTTGGTGAGATTTTGAAGCCTACTAGATTGTTAATTCACATAAAAATTTGTTTCATTTGTTAAGTCTAGGCCATATGACTCTTTCTTTTAGAATTTGTATGACTTGATGCATGCTAAGACAGTGGACTTGATAAATGCATATAGATGATAAGGGTAATCTAGGATTTCCCTATTTCCTTTCAAAGCGTTTTCGTGCCTTACCATTTTTTCTAAATTTTCCTCTAGTAGCCACTTTTGAGCCTTAAACATTTTCTTTTGTTAAACTCACATCATTAGAAATTAATCAACCCATTCACCCTTACAAAATACAATAATAGACAAATTATTCTTTTTACCCAATATGACCCATTCATCACTGGTGATGACATTCCTAGTGTATTAGTATTTGGTTTCTTATAATAGTTAGTGAAAAAAAATTACGAAAAAAGAACAAAGAAAAAATGCAAAATGCTAGTTATTGGTTAAATGTGTACCCGGGGTTTTTGTTCTGTTTGAGTAGTAGTGATGTTAATAAGAATGTCAACAGTGATAGTTATCTTGATTTTTATTTTAGCCACTTTCACAGCCAAACATTACTACCCGAACCTAAGCCCAAAACCCATAAGTCTTTTTGATGTGTGCATTATTAATGTGTTACTGTGGAAGTTTGATCGTCACTCAAGCATATGATAACAAAGTTTCATACGTGGACCATTTTGAGTGATATATTGGTGCACTTTCCACCAATCTAGAAATAAACCGAGAGGAGTGAATAACGGTGAGGGGTGTGTTGTATGAAAATAATAGCCGAAAGTTTGTTAGGTTTGATTAGGCGGATTTTATTTTGAAATAAATGTAACATCCTTTACTTGCTAACCAAACACGATTATTGTGATTCTGAAATGGGGTATGACTTTGGATCATGGCTAAAACATAGTAAGGGACCTTGGTTTATATATTGTTGCTTAGTGTTTTAAATGGATTTGCTTGAGGGCAAGCAAAGGTTAAGTGTGGGGATGTGATGTGCGTATGTTGGAATGATAATTTAAAGGTTTAAATGTTAAATGTTATGTTTGATTACTAGTATTTATGCATTTGATAATGTTGAATAGGTTAACTAGGAGTTTGAAGTGATTTTGTAGGTAAAATAATCAAGTTGGAAGCTTACATAGTGAAACAAGGCATTGGAGGGGTTAAGAAACAAAGATTCAAAGTGCAGTAAAAAAGTTCCTACCGTAGCCTACTGTAGCCACCATAGGCTACGCTAGTATCATAAAAAAACAACATAAAGCACCCCAGCGTAGGCTTCGCTATCTGGCGTAGCCTACGCCAGGGCCTCCGTAGAACACCTATAAAACCGCGTTTTTGTTAGGTTTCACCCACCACTTACCCCCCTATTCGACCTAGGACGATTTTAGATGATTTTTAGGAGTTCTTAGACCTAAAATTCACCATTCTACATCATTCCAACACCATTCAATCATTGATATTCAAACCAACAATGGTTTTGAAGATCATTCAAGAACAATGAGCGGCTACTCTTCTCGTGATCTACTTCGGGTAATAGGTTTTGTGTGATTAGGTTTTCATTTGTGTTTGACTTGTGTTGGGATTGAACTTTAGAACCCGTTAAGTTCTTTGATAAGTCTAACTCGTGTTTTGATTATTTAAACGATTGGTTAATCATTATTTGAATATTATATGATATTGCGCGAATCATATAGTTGTAGAGTCTTGGTTGTCAATTGAATTGGTATTGTGTATTAAGACCCATTAAGTCTTGATTATCAATATCACTTAATCATTAGACACATAGAATCCCCATTAAGGATTTTTCACCAAGTTGAATTAAACGATTACCGAAAACCAAACCTTAATCCCGGAGCGGATTACTCTTTCTCATAATTGTCGTCTTAATCAAGTTTACTCATTTCCAATTTGTTTTCTTAGTTAATTTCTTAATCATTTCAAAATCCAATTTTTACAACCAAGAGGCAATAGTTTAAGTAATTTGATAATTTGGTTAATCGTTTCTTAGAAATCAATTTACAACACACCGACCAGTAATTCCACGAGGTTTGACAACCCTACTTACCCTAACTAGTTTAAGATGAATAGGAACACACATTTAATATCTTATTTGATTGTTACTTCGACAACGATCAAATTCCTAGAAAATAATTATTTGTTAGAATAAATCTTATTTCTTTAACATTTTCAGCATTTAAATCACTAATTATGTCAAAATTCCTAATCGGTAGCTATTGTTAACCAAAAATCACCAATTTTACCAGCAGAAACATTCTGAAATCTATATCATCTCATAAAATTTTAAATCAGTAACTCATAATAGGCAATTTACAAGATTTTTCACAAGTTTTATAATAAATGAAAGAAATAGCTGCATATCTCTAAAAATTCAGAAAATTATACACACTGTTCCTCTCAGTATATCATAATTTATGTAAATTTTCTATGATTTAATCTACTATTTTACTATTAATTTTAATTTTCTATATGAATTAATTCACGAAATTTATTCTGAAATACCCATAAATTATAAGGGTTATCATATAAATGTTTCAGATTTTTATCAATTTCGAATCCTCTATTTAATAATTTTCTTTCATTTCCTTGAATTAATCATATAAATTAATATATTTAATATTATTACCCCATAAATTACATATTAATATTTCTAATATTTTCTAACAAATTCCTAAATTTTATTCCCACAATCACATTCGTTTTAGTATTTAATCTAACTTATGAATATCACATGTTTCAACTCTTTAATTCTTGTATTTTTGTTTAAATCCTTGATTTTTATAAAACTTTCCAATTTTCTGTTTTTAAACCCTTTTCTTACTAAATTTTGATAAAAATCATGTGTTTATGAGGTTTTGTGAATAACCTTGTTGATTCTTAAAGGGTTGGTTTATATGTGTTAGTTAAACACACATATATACTTCTTATCTAGTGGATTTAAGAATCAAACCTTAATTGGTAATGAAAGAACTTAAGAGAATGGTTTGGCTAGACCCTTGATGATCCGTTTGGTATGGTAGTCCTTGAGCTTAAAAGTTGATCACAAGCTAGTAGGAAATAACTTGTTCCATGTTGTTCTTGAAGGTGATAATCGGTTGGTGAACAAGAGGTTGTGATGTTGGTTGTATGATGTGGAAACTGAGAGCAAGAAGGTGATGATTTTAGAACCGAGAGCAAGATGGTGATGGTGAGGGTAATATGTAAACCGAAAGAAAGATGGTGATGGCGGTGACTTGAGAACCAAGAGGGAGAGAGAGCCGAGAGAGTGATAATGGTGGCAGTTGTGGTGGTTTGTGGTTTTTTGGTTCCATCGGCCAAGAGTTTCAAGGTAGTGGGGTTTCATCATCATTAGAGCTATCCTAGGTTGATAAGGTGGTGGTTGTAAGGGTGATTAGTCGATTTATTAAAGATAGGTGGCAAGTTTTTGGGATGGCTTAGTGTTATATATCAGGGCCATTCACTAAAATTATTCAGTCGGATCATGTTCTATATTCAATATGCAATAGCCATGCAAATTTTATAATAATTGGTATCTTGGTACAATTCTTGAAACAGGATGTACAATCAATATTTGATGTTGGTGATATCTTTTGATTTCTTTCAACTTAACCCACGATGAAGATCATGTACTAGATGACATATTCATGTTTCATGCAGTTTACTTTGGTTGCTTTGTCCGATTGTACTTTCAGTTTACTAGTTAGTACTTTAGGTTTCAGTTTCCTTTAATTTAGGATGCGTGTATCGTAGCGATCCTATATATTGTTCTTATGTTAGCAAATGGGAGGAGGACTTCGATAATAAAAAAGTTGTACTAATTTTTCTCATGTTTTGAGTTAAGTTGATTTTGTCTTTGCTAGCTCAATTGTGGCATATTAGGTGGTGTTCTTAGACACGATTTCTTAACCGAAGTGGTGTATCTGTATCTTTGGTTAGATGGCGCAACCCTATCATTTGTTTCGTTGGTGAATCTATATCAGAAACGAGCCTTAGATCTATCTGTATTTTGATCGTTACGTTTGAATCCGTGTTCACCGAGTGTACTCCTATCACTTAGTGTCATGGTGATGCGAGGTGTCGAACTAGGGGATTAATGACTCACTTAGTCATTAAGCTAAGGTTAGTCATATTATTACTGATTAATTTTGTTTAGTTAATGTCCTAATGAGTCGATACTAGCATTAAGTATGTGCTTTAGCTAGTGTTTAGGATTGGTTTAGTTTTGGTTTTTGACATAAGGTTTGTAGATATTAACTTGATTGGTAGTGTTTGATTAAGTTTTAAATCTTAGTTCATATCATGTAGATAAGGGCATTTAGCATTCAAGTAACTAATCATATAACCCTTAAATGACAATCACAAGGTTCATATACATATACACACGTAAACACTTATGCATGCATGCATGCATGCATGCTCACATATTACCATGCAACAATATATAAAGATTTCATATAAGGTTAACACATAAATTCACTTAATAATATCTAATAAAGTGTGTGTATATATATACACACACACACATTATCCCTTTAAGGTAATTATGAAAATATTAGTTTTATCTAACCTTGGATTTTAGGGTTGTCACAAAATGAGAATTTCCTGGAGTAAGGCCCTCTAACATAGATTGGATCCATCTAAGCGCACATATGCCTTGAGGTAATTTGGGTGTCATATCATTGGAACAACCCATGAACTTAATTAATAGTTTGTCGGTGACTAGCATGAATAAGGTCTAGACGTAATTAAACTAAGTCCCTTAGACATATGGAACACAATATGTTATGCAATAACTGTAAAACAACACATAACAAAATCAATTTACATTGCTCATGCACAACCTTAAACTAAAACATGGAAAAAAGGGGGCAACTAGACACTTCAACCGGTGGTCTGTGATATAAAAAACTTCCACAATCACAATATCGCCAAAATCGCCCTAAGAGCTCAAACAGGTTAATGCAACCAGCTAAGCCTAAAATCAAGCCAAAAGCATTCTTATAATAGATTTACCCACCACAATGTAGGTTTTTCCACAACCTATAACCATGCAAAATGTAAGGATTTAGAATCTTACCAAATCTATTCTGAAGCTTAACGTAGTTTCCTCATGCGTCCACTTCTCCAACTGAGCGATTTATCATCGAAATGGAGTTCTACAACATCATATTTCTGCTCAAACACAACAATAATATTTATTAAGTAAAAACGAGTCTTACCTAATGAAACCAAGATCTCCTAACGTAATTCCAAGTAAAGAGACATTGTAGATCTCAAATCTAGCCTGTGTATGCTTTCCCGAACATCCGGATATCCAAAATCTCGTGAGAGAGTGGCTAGGTGCATTTCTAGAGAGAAAAGTATGAGATATGAGTTTTAAGGGGTGTAATAAGGATTTTTAGTGGTTTTCTATAATTTTTGTTTGTATAGGTCCTTGGTGGACCGTCACCAACTCCTTAACGGTCCGCTATGACACCACAAAGGAATATTCACATATTCGGATCGAATATCCATCGTTGAGTACTACCTAGAGGCATTACAGTCCGCTATGGATCACTTTTTCAGATTTCTCCCATCGAGATACCCTATTTTCATATATTATAAGGGTTTCGTAACTATTTTTTTAGCCTGAGATACGCTTAATCTAAGTTTGGGTTGCTTCCGGACAGATTTTCACCTCGTTTCGTTTCTTGTTTTCATGGTGGTTCACCATGGCTCACGATCTCTAATACTTGAACATTTTCCAATGTTGCCATCTTTTCTTCACATACCCAAGCCACCACCTCTCCATTTCTTATGCGTCAAATCAAATCATGTTTTAAAAGTTGAGAGGGTTACACCTAGTTTATACATACATTCAATATATAATTATATATTTGGTTAAGCTATGTATCATAGCTAGGTTGATACAGGTCATACCCTAGTTGCATATATAACTCATGTAAAATATAATCGTCTGCTAAGCCGTTGCCGCATGTTACGTAAGTCGTCACAATGAGCACCATCATATATTTCTTGAGTTCCTATTGATATGAAGAGAATTACACATATCTTTCACAAGCTTTTGATCTTGTTTTAGAAGTTTTTGTCAACAGAAATCACCCTGTTTTGCACTTAATAGTGTAAAATATCTTTTTGCAGATAAATAGGTTACTTGTTGAAGTTTATGTGACTGTTCAAGTCCATGTGGAGAATGACACGTCAAAAAGAACCTACTCCTTTCAGTTTTACAAAAACCCAATAACAACTCTTTTTGTTGTCCAAAGATCATGTGATGTCACAACCTCAAATATAGTGTTTGGTTGTAGACGATCACCTCGCTTGAGAGACCGTCCGCCCAACCTGTCAGATATTCCTGGACTCACTTTGAAACCAAAGAGATGTTGCTTGATCCGAACAAGAAAACAAGGAAGTCAAAAAGTAAAGACCCAACACGACTGACCGATAAGCCGACGTTAATGAAACTAGGAGTCTAATTTGGTAATGGGCGGTTCTAGAAGGCCCTATGGAGTAAAGGTAAGTGCATGAATTCTTGGAAAAAGAGGGAGCGAGCCTATATAAAAATGGAAGAAGAGCTTGTTTCATAATTAGATAAAGGAATTGGGACAACCCAAGCCAAGGATGATGCCCTCATCTAATGTCTTAGTTGCCTAGTAGAGCGAAGAGACAAGCAATCATAACAGGCACGAAGCACCAGAAAAGGGGTGGAGAACTTCTTCCGTCGAAAGTGCCAGAGGGGCCAACGCCTGCTTAGTGGCAGAGCCACCTTCTTTGGGGTCAGTGAGGAGGACATGACAATCCCCCACTCCAGCGGTTTCTTTCTTTCCAACCGGATTCTACCCGGCCCACTAACAGGCGACAATCACCAACCTCATCACTGCCTTCTTGTGACACATCGATTGGGTTCCCACCCCAGCTCTGAGTTAACTATTTCAGAGCTCTATCCCTTTCTTTCTCCCAACGCCGTTTAGCCGGGTCTAGTTTTCTAGCTAAAGATCACCGCCATCTCACGAATTGGGTATTACCGGCCGATGGCGAATAAGTCCTCACAACAAAGGTTAGGCGCTTGAGACCAGAACTGGTTACAGCAGTGCTCTTGCCGCGAGACTCTTTTTCTACGACCCTTTTGATATGGTAGGCCCGGTCCCAGGACCCCTCAAGGATTTTAATCTTTTTTTTCTAAATAGCTGAGACAGAAACTGACCCCCAACTAAGTGATACGCTACCTAAATGTCAACCATTCTTTAGGATATCTCTGTGAAAGCAGTAAAAGTCCTTCTCGCGAACCACGGAAGCGCCTAGCACCCTCTTTTTTAAAATGTCAAAACGCTTGCCTTTGGGGGCTTGCTTGGCTAGAAAGAGAAAGTTTGCGCTGACCTCTCCACACAACAAGACAAGATGCTCGCATCAAATATGTGCAATCGATGCTACGGAGCACCTTGAAAAACCGTAGACAGCCTCATGCTTCTCTTGTTATTTTCTCAAATATCTTCTACCATATAACTGTATCTATCCGATTACAGGTAGTAAATAAAATATTTATTAACTTTCTCAAAATAGTCATGTATATTTATTAATCATAAATATTTTTGTAAAATGGTAAAAACCATTTCCCGTGTTTCCTCCGACATTTTCAAATACATGCTACCTAAAATCAATTCCTTGCCTTAAAATGAGTCAGAAGAAAACAAAAACTATAAAAAAAGAATAACAAACCCATTATGTTGTAAATGTGTGGGAGAGATATATGAAAGATTGTAGAATCAAATGTGTGAAAAATTAGATTATATGTGTTGGACCAAAAGAACCAATGAGCCAAGATCAGGAAAA
>BJCN01132001.1:2535-16219 GCA_018326445.1 Flaveria brownii
TGTATGGGCAATTGATGTGGGATTTATAGGCCAAATGGGTTTCCTCACCCATCAGACTAGTCTTTTGGGTTGAGTTCTTCCGTTTGGTCTGTAACAGTGGTATCAGAGCCAACCTCGGAGTGGTGGCCCACAGAGTGGTGGCCTGGAGAGAGCCGGCCGTGACCAACGAGGACGTTGGTCCTAAAGGAGGGGCGAATGTTATGGACCGAAACCATTGCAAGGTATGGGACTTGTCCCACATCGGTTGTATGGACAATTGATGTGGGATTTATAGGCCAAATGGGTTCCCTCACCCATCAGACTAGTCTTTTGGGTTGAGTTACTTTTTGAGGCCACTAAATTGCCAATGAAATTACTTTAATACGATTGATGCTAAAATTATTATTTTTACAGTATAGTAATAAATAAACACTCCATACTTGCATTTGATTAATGATTCAAATAAAAATCAGGACCAATTCTAAGAATGGGCCGTTATGACCCGAACTCATTTTGATTTGTCATTTCAAGCTGAAGCTGTAATAATGGAGCACATATATACCTTTAGTGTCATCAGGTGCCAGCAATGATATTCCTATGAATACTGAAATCATTCCAAGAATAAACATCACAGTCCTCAAGGCATTCAATACCTGATAAAAAACAAGTAACGTCATATGATTTCTACAGAGATATTATCACAACAGAGAGGGGGTGCGGGCGGAGGGTAGCGCACCTGATATTCCTGGAAGTACACGAACCCGGTACAAATTGAGAAAAAGGTCCAAACTATTTGAAACATGGGGACTATAAGTATTGCATCAAACTGTGCTAATCCTTCGTTCAACCTTACCATCTGTGAAAACAAATCAATATCATCCACATTTGATTTTTGTTTGCATCCTTTAACAATACAAGGAACAAGTATGCAATGAATCATTACCCAAAAGCCAGCAGTACACAGAAACAATAAAAGAATTGAACACGTGAACCAGCTATCCAGGCGATATGAACTTGACATGGACAATCTTAAAAGATTTGAACTGAAGAAAAAGGAAGAAAAAGATTGTTACTTCCAAATGACCCAATTAGAATCTTCTAGAAGACCATATCATTAATCAATAACTCACAGGGACTTTGCAAAAAGAACTGAACATGATCCTATGGCTCCTGAAACTACAGCAAATGAAAAGGGTAGCAATAATTTCCAGTAGCGCCTGAGTTCTTTCCCATGAATAGCAAGCAGCAATTCTCCTCTCCTGATTATCAACATTTATATAAGCAATCATATGCAAGTAAAATTAAAAATAGTTGACTAAACATAATGCTTAATATAATCACATAATTCTAACCTGTATACATAGTGATGCATGGCAACCACCGCCATCAAAAGTAGGCAGTAAAAAAGGAAGGTAATGTTAATGTACTTCTCTGCCAACTGGTCTTGTGTGTAAACTGTAAAATACCAACAAAAAAATTAGTTCAAAAGAAAGAGAACATAATTCAAGAAGAAAAAAAGAACAAATGTGACATACCTGGTGATTGGTGATTGCCAAATGCAACAAGGAAGGTGTTTCCAAAGACGATAAAAGTTGTGGCAACTAATACTCTACATAAAGAGGTACGATTGTTAATGTAAGTTACTTTTAAATTATATAATGGAAAAAAAACATGCTGCAGGTTCTAGAACATACTTAACAGTCACTGTTTTGTTCAAGACAAAGTAGGCAAATGCTATGTTTGACACAAATTGGACAGATCCCAATGCTGCAAGAAGTGACTGCTCAAGCAGAAGGCAATCAAAATAAGAAAAAAAATTATATATAGAGAGAGAGAGAAATCAAAGTATGCTTTAAAACCAACCTGAGCAGCATATCCAAAGGAAATAAAGTTAAGAGCGTTTCCAAAAGCAAAAAACAGAATTCCTGTGAACAGATCAAAATAAATTCAATATGAAGTGCAATTAAGCAAAAAAAAAATTAATAAGAGCTCCATAGATTTATTATTTTACCAATTCTCCAGGACTGAAAGCTTATTATAGGCCTCAATATTGTCTTTCCATTTATTCCTTCACCTAGCACCGAATGCCTTTCTCTCTACAATGTTTTAGTTATAATTCAGATTATCTTCTTCACATTAGCAGCCAGTGGCTTAAAAAAATCTTGCAAATTAGCAAATGATATTCAATTTGTATCAAACAAATTATTGCAAAGGGGAACGTTAAGTACCTCATCATGCCCCAATTTAAGAAGATTAGTTCCAAAGTTAATGGCAATGCTACCAAAAAGATTGATGAATGCTCCAATCACCCAGTCACCCATAGATGAAAAATCTCTATGTGACAACGGTGCTTCAAGAATATGTAGTCAAGATGGTGTTTAGACTTTGAACCAATAGTCAGGAGACAGTAATCAAAAGAAGCAACTGCAAGACACCAGCGCGCTCTCCAATATTCACAAGTGAGTCCACTTTGTTCTAAAACACAGAACAGATTAATTAAGAACCAATGCAGAATTAGAAGACAAATATATAGATAATCATAACCAAGCTATATATTATAACAGCTAGTGAGCTAGTACCAAAATTAAGGGCATTCACATCTTAAGGATAATTTCAATGATCACAAACAATTGCAGAATTAAACCACCAATGATCAATTGATCATATAGTTTACAGTTATAACAGATAATAACAGAATCAATGGCATCATACATATAAGGCTAACAAGTCACCAACCTACATGATGGAAACTAATCAACATAAATAAACAGCAGGGTTTTAGCTGGCATAACAGTAGTATAAATGAACCCCCCCTTGTGGGGTCAACTAAATAATTAATTAACCAACTAACAACGTTTCTACAACTAAAAAACAGCATAATCATGGAGAAAATTCACTACCCAGTTTAAGCAACAGAAAATAAACACATATGATAACATTATCACCAGATCCCATGTTCAAAAACAGCAATTAAACAAATCTGGTGATGCAGATAACTACCAATTTACAAAATCAAAAGGGTAGGCAACCGTATTAATAAAATCAACGTCATATCAAAGAAAGTCAAAGATCCGAGATCAAATCCAAGAATACTTGTACTGTAATTGTAAAGTTATAAGAAGATTTCACACCTCAGTTGTGAGAGAACAAGAACACAGGGGCTTATCAGAACCGAATCCTCCGCTAACGACGAATTAAACTTCAGGGATCAATGGGTGTGTGAATCAAATCGGGTGATTTGTTTTTGTTTACAAGTGGTGTTTTGATGCGAATGTATGATCAATAACACACCTGGGCGATTGAGTGATTTGAATGTGAAGAAGGGGGATATGGATTGAGATTTTTAGGGGAAGTATGAAGGCGAATCAAACAGGAATTTGAATTTGAATTTGAATATGAATTGAAATTGAAGATGAAAGTGAAAGAGGGGGTGTTGATTTTGACGATATGTGTGCGTGTGTAAACGAGGGCTTTTGGTCGCATTGGGTGGCTTTGGGAAGACGCATATGATATTATTATTTTCCAACGCATTCAGCCGTCGGCGACTTTAAATAGCAACAACTATTCTTCGTTGTTGGTAAATTACTGAAGTGCCCTTGGATGCAAAGCTTTGACTCCTTTTTATTATGCCCGTTGACCTTCTTTTTAGGAAAACTTTGATCCACAATTTCAACTCATTAGGTTATTTAAAATAAAATAAAATAAGATAAGCTCATTAGGTCATATTCCATTGAGATTGGATAAACCATGTTATATATCAGGCTTACTTTTTTTATATATATATTTTAAAACAGTTTTACTACTAAACTTTAAATAACTACTTTAAACTACATAACTGTTTATCAAATTGTCATGTACCGGTAGAGCAATGTCTTTTGGTAATTGTAAAGCGGTTGCCTTTGTCAAAGAAAATTAGATACGGGAATGTAAGAAGTTTTTTTTTGTTTAAGTAGTCTAAAAACATGTACTTTTAGTTTTTAACTAGATTATTTGAATATTAATTAGATGTTCTTGAGACCTTAATTTTTTCCTACACTTCTGTTTACCTTAATGATGGCTTGATGTTAACTATTTAGGGGAGTATAAAAGTACTTCTAAAGAGATTAGTGTTACTTTTCATTCTCACCTCGCATGTTTATCTATTGTGACTATAGTTTTCTCATCAATCACCACTTTATACTAGCAGGAAAAAACTATTGTCAATTTTAATACCTCTATATGATTATGACTTCGATATTTTTAGCTACATTTAATAGTCTCAATTATCATAATAATTATGGAAACATCTCTATCCTTTAAGATAGAGCAAAAATTTATCATCGTCTCACCCTCCCTACAACATATTAATAACCTTGCTATTGGTAAGATTTTACTAGTACGGTTGTTTCTTTTAATTGTAGTTAACAATCTCCACTTATCTTGCCTGCACTTTTAACGTTTGGACAATTCAACCAAAATACAAATAATTAACAGCATCTTGCATTCTACCTATTAAAAATAATATATAAAAGGATTCCAAAATTCCAATATAAATAAATAAATATATGATTAATAATTACAATAATAACCCAGTAGCTGAACTAATTACTACAGAAAATTCATGTATACTATCTCACCATTAACATGAAGTCATGAACCATGCATCGGTTGCACTCACCCCAGTGGTTCTGGTTCATGTGAATGGATTGATGATTTACAGAAAGGGCACAGGCCAATTCCAAAAAAGTGCATGCACCCTACCAGTAATATGCAGCATCAGCCTGCATTGTTTGGGTTCGGCTTAAACCGCACGACTAAATGGCTAGGTTTGGGCATATTTGGTCAGGTTAGGTTCCATAGCGAGCCGCTTGCTTATGCATCATCACAAATAATATATCTCGGTTGCTTCTGGTGAGCATATGGTTAAAAGGGTCCTATAATAATTAGTATCTTATGAGAGCTGGTAGTGCAGAATGAAGTTCTGCTAACAACTGGAATATCCAAGTGAGAAGCTGATCTTTTGGTAAATCTATGAGTAGTTCCGCCTGTGACACATTCATTCAATCAGATTTGGAATGCAAAGTTGCAAACAAGTAGAAGTGGCAACTCAGGTGGGACGGCGCTCGGACAACAGATCACAGCAGGTAAATCTTTGTACCCGTTAAAAAGGACCGGTTCAGGCCGGGCTGGGTCAGGTTTAATTGTTTAAAACTTTTTATTATAGATAACTAGCGTGAAAATATTTTGGAAAGAACTTAAATTTTTGAACAAAACTGATTTAAGAGGTTTTATGCTAAGTTTTTGTATAAATTTAATTAGCGCATTATATCGGGGCAATTTTCGAATTCTTCCCATTATTGCTACCTTTTAATATTATCCCCAAGATTAACTAGAAAAGATAGTTTTTTCTTGTACCTTAATTTCACCTCCTTCATAAACAAGCATATTACGGTGAACATCTGACAGCATGGCGTCTCTTATCATCTTGAAAACTTGCTCACTCATGTTTGTCATCATTACTACAGTTTTCCCTGAAACATATATTCTGGTAATCCCTATATCTGCTGCCATTCTTTTCACATAAAGTTTTTTCAATAAAACTTCCATGGCGTAAGGCTCTTTCCCATACTGTCTCCTTAAATCTACTGTAAATTGAACCAAACTACATGTGTCTTTTTCTGCAGCTTTTTCTGCACCGTTGATTATTTCTATGGGATTGTCCAGATAATTTATGTACTCGGAAGAGAGACGAGGATTTATATCCAACTCAAGCTGACATAAAATAACACAGTTAACAATTAACAAAAATTGACAAAATTAGTACCATTAAGCCCCCTCGGAATGGGTATATACACCTAATTCAATCAGGTATTTTTTGCATAAATACAAATGTGCTTTCACATTCTCCTGTTTTAGTTGTTCTACTTCATTGGTTGCATTATAGTCATTAGAAGATAGTTTTTATCTGGTTCATGTTGGGTTATTTTGATGACCCACAAAGTAACCCATACGTGCCAACAAGACAACTCAAATTTGTACAATAATAGTAGAATAACTAAGGGACAAATATGAAAATACATTGGTGTATAATGCAAAAGAAAAAATGAATTCTATGATTAGACCCAAGCCAATATAGATGCCCAATTATTGAGATTAAAACCTCGCCTCTTTGAAAAATTATTCATACATGTCTTAATGGTGGCAAAACAAGGGCAGGCAGGTTGGGTATTAGGTCAAAAGCGTGTTATTGTTGTGTTGCTCAAAATAGGCTGGGCTGGACGACAAGTTTTGTATTTTGGCAAACATTTGAACGTGTTAAAACCATGATTACAGATACTATATTATAGTTTCTTATTAATAACACATACCTTGACAGATTTGTAAGGAACCGGACGCGTTCGATGCACATCAACCTGATTTATTACAAGAGCATGATTTAGCCATTACTTTCACTGGAAATAAGTTCATACTAACAAAGAGAACCATTTAAATGACGAAAAAAACAATACCGTGGATAAGCTCTCAAAAAGCATTTCAAAGAATAAATCAATGCCTACATTGCCAATATCCCCTGTTTGTTGCACACCAAAAATATTACCGAATCCCCTTATAGTCATGTCTCTTTCTGCAAGTTGCAAACCTTGACCAAGATCACCACATTCTTCAAGAGCTTCTAGCCTTTTCTGTAGCATTATTGTATAGCATTGTATTTAGTAGTATTACTTGTTAACTTTGCATCAAGTAATTATATAAAACTTTCACCAAAAATTTCTCAGACCAATGCAGAAACCAAAACATCTGATAACAAAATAATACCGTGCACCCATGTTAAAATGGCAACTAAATTTGGGTCTTATAGGATTCATAAAATGCATAAAGGCAATTGCAAGTAAAATATATATCAGTTTCTGTTCTGGAGAACGTACTTCCAATATCAACATCTAGGGGCCTCACCTGGCTACCTACCTATATAGATTTATATAACGATTAGTTATTGTAGCCAAGGAAGATGCAACACCCCAAAAACTTATTCAAATTATGTGTCCATTTATAAGTATTATACATGTAACATCTGGGACATTTCATCCAACTATCATTTGGATTTATGGGGGATAAGTTAATGATGACGAATTAGTTTTACACAAGTGTACTATGTTATGTATAAAGATTGGATAATTAGATGAAAAGAATGCTAAAATGGGAATGTTAAAAAATAAGGGTGAAATTGTCATTTGACCAGGTCATCTAACAAGTTGAAAGAAGCAACGTACTAGAAGATTGGGGAATCTCACCAAGGAAACCATAGGAAAATCAATATGATGAGCTGTTGACCCGCTTTGATCCATTTGGGTTATTTTTGACATACATGTAAATAAATTCAATTTGATATCTATATAAGAGAAGACAAGGATCATAAGTGACGAAATGAACATGAGATTAGGGTAGAATTAGAATTGTTTTTTGCACATTCATGTATGGAGAGTGTTAATTTTGTGATGTTATAGGGTCTTTGATAAGTGATGTTTAGGGTGTTTACCTAGCATTAGTCGAACATATGAGACCTTAAAAGGAAAGGTTTAGAATATTTTTTTCATTCGTAATACAAATCTAGACATAACATCATCCATCTATACACAATTCTATAGGTGATCAGATATTCAAAATGAGTGATACCAATCTAGATTCAGAAGGCGAGTACCACGTGATTTGTAAAACAAGGGCACATATCACATTGTGTTCTTTGTAAACTCAATTATTTGTACAACTTGCAATAAAGATTTATAGTACCATAAATATCGGATACTTTCATTAAAAAATTTTGTTGAGATTTGGATGTAACACAATACCACATACCTGTGCAGCTGGAGAGAGCAACAATTTATTAGGGTAGAATAAATGAGCATGTGCTTCCTTATTCGACCTTCCCACCCTTCCACGTAACTACACCAACAAAATTCAATCAAGAATTTTTACAGAATATATATTGTCACATATATAGGCTAGAGGTAGCATAATAGACAGGTGGGATAATGGGTCAAATCTAGTAATTTATACGGCAGGTTGTATCAGGTTTGGGTTGACCTGAAAAACTTGTTGGCTACTTTGCCAATAGTTTAAAACTGTTATAATTAGTCAGTGCATTAAATATGACCACAGAAACTCTATTATTGAATAGTAACATCATAATTTTTCAGAAAAGCAACTTAGAGGGTTGTACGCATCAAAAAATCACTTTGGGTAACATTTGACCCGTTTTCTCCACTCGACATTTGATCTGATTTTTTCGAGCTAGCAGATGGTCAGGAACAAACCTGATACAGCTGTGCAAGCCCAAATTGCTGAAAGTCTTGGATAATGATGGTGTTAGCATTTTGAATGTCAAGCCCACTCTCTACAATGTTTGTAGAAACTAAAATCTTAATTTCTCCATCTACAAATCTTGCCATAGTTTTCTCCAACCTTTTTGAATATAGCTGCACAAAAGAAACGTTACGTATTTTTAAACATAAACAGGTTCTGAGAAATGGGTGCTAATAGATAACAGATATAGATTTACTTGTCCATGAGCAAGGGCAATTTCAAGATCTGGAAAAGTTTTCTCAAGAAATGACATCACCTCTTCAAGACCTGTGGAAGGTTATAAATTAGATGTAAGTAAAGCACCAAATAACAACATATGCCTATACTTCAAAGAGCTAATGGATTTGACTTGAAATAATCAAAATAGAATTTTAAAGAATCTCCATTTTAAATAGTTGACCCAAAAATTTGTTTGTCCAAAAGTTCAGTTATTTTCATAGATAAATAGTATTTCAAAAATAATTATAGAAGTTATGTTATCACAAAAATATACTAATTTCTTGAACAAAACAACTTAAGAGGACGTATGCATTAAAAAAATCCGAGCAACTTTCGATTCATTTGACCCCTTTCCTTTTCAACTATTCATGTCTTTTTTAAATGTATCCATTTGAGGGGTCATATATATAATTGGGTCAAAATTACCACCTATAGCTATACGTTTATAACTTGCAAGTGTACATATATAAAAGTTACATAAATGTTACCTTGAATACGTGGCAAAACATAGAAAACCTGACCTCCACGATCCAACTCATATTTGATTGCCGCTATAACCTTTTCCTCGCTATACTCAGAAAGGTGGGTTTTTATAGGAACTCTTTGAGGAGGTGGTGTTGTAATCAAACTGACAGAATGACAAATCAGATGAAAGGGTTAATTATTCTGCACGCAAATTTAATATTTATTTGTTTCACAGATAAAATCATGCTCACCACAATTAAATTACTACTCATAGTCTCCTACATTATCAATGGCAGCAGTTACTGAATGTTGTCACTATTCAACGGATAGTAAATCAAACAATCACATTTTTCAACCTCATTATCATTTCTTGTAGCTTAGTGTTTTAGTTAACAAAATAATACTTATTCTGCATTTGATCTCATCTAATGTTTGATTAATTGCTTTTTTAGTTTATCGTACATTATAACTTAATGTCATTTTTATTAATTGCATGTTCAAAATCTTGTTAAATTTTTTTTTTCAAATACCAACTTTACTGTTGGACATTTAAAAAAAAAAGACTTGATAGTTGATATCAAAGCAAAATATGATATTAGTTTTTAATTTGATGTCATTACTAATTTATGGTGATTTTTAGTTTATTTTAACCTTTTGATATCCTGTATATTTTATGTTATTGAAAGTTTTTAGTGGACTGTAATTTTCATGTTAGTGTAATGCTTTCTTTCCTTCACTATGTGGGACTTCCAATATCAAATTATTCAACATAAATGCATGGTTTTACACCCACCACAAAGCATGGGCAAGAACACTTCAAAAGACTAGCAAAATTATAAAAAGCATTCCAACAAAGGAGATTGCAATATTTTTTAATTTAAATATCAACATATATTACCTGCAGTCACGAAATCCGGTTAACGCTAAATAGAGGGTCCTTGGAATAGGTGTTGCAGAAAGAGTAAGAACGTCAACTGATGTTTTCAATGAAGCAATCATCTCCTTCTGTTTGACACCAAACCTCTATAAAGCAAAGATACATGTCATCCACATTTGATTTGATCATCCAAAATAGCATTCATATATTCTTAATATCAAAAGACCAAATTGTAAAGTCGTAAAGATAATTATCAGAATTTGGTAAATGGCAAAGGAGGCAAACCTGTTCCTCATCAACTATTAAAAGACCTAATCTGTCATATGTGACTCGGCTGCCAAGAAGAGAATGAGTTCCAATAATTATATCCAGCTCGCCATTTTGGATTAAATGAATATACTCCTCTCTCTCTGACCTGGTCTGCATTCTGTATAAGGTTAGGTGCATAGCAATGTGCTAGTTGAGTATCATGACTGGATGTGACAGTTTTGACCCATTTATTTGTGAGGGTCGATTTGGGTTGTGTTTTAACTCAAATGGTCAAGTACTCAAGTCGATTAGATAAAATAATTTAGCTAAAAAGAGAATGGGAGCAGACTGAATGTTGTTTAAAGTCTAGTTTTTTTATTCAAAGATTTCGGTTGTTATTGTAATAAAACTACTTATGTAATCATAGTTAACACATGCATTATCTATTTAAAGGTAAAGATAAAAAGACAAAAATGCCCAAGCACCTACCTAGCCACCTCTAATCATGACCAACTTTCCAATGAATGCAACAAGTCTTTTTAATAAAACCAATTGAGGTGAATAACTTGATATCTACAGTTACTAAAAATAGGCAATGAGAATATAGCTAGATACTACTATGCTTATAATAATACTACTTTCATCACAAAACAATCCACATGCTGTAAATTAAAAATGAATAGAGGTGGTTATATTCACCTGAAATCTGCTCATAAGCCCAACCCTGATGTTGGGGTACGTGGAAAATCTCTCTGAAATAACACCAAAATGCTGTTTAGCTAATACAATGGTTGGTGCTAATACCATAGCTTGCTTCCCAGATGAAACCACACAAAAAAGGGCTCGTTGAGCAACTTCTGTCTTCCCAAATCCAACATCACCACAAATCAATCGATCCATTGGAGTTTCTCTCTCTGTTAAATCCTTTTCAACATCGATAAACGCCTGCAGTGAGGATAAAGATTTAATAAATCTCAGATTTGTAAGGATTACTGCATTCTCTAACAACAATGACAAAAAATTAGATAACAGAAAAACCTGTTTCTGATCAGGAGTGGGCTCATAAGGAAATTGAAAAGCAAATTCAGCCATGGCTGGATTCTTAGGGTATGGAGGTCTTCTTAACCTTAGCCTGTTCAGATAAACCTCCATCAAATCAACAACCATTCTCTGAATTGCAACCTTCCCTTTGATCTTCCTCTTCTCCCAAACAGTTGTATCCTTCAATCTCCCCAAACCTCGAGGTGCTCCGCTTTCATTTGGACTACAAACAATCATCAAAATTCAAAACACCATTTAAAATCAAACAAAATTAGTAAACCATAACACATTTGAATTTGAACAACTATACAATCATACATACAGATTATAGCGGTAAAGGAACTTCGACGCTTGTTTAACAGGGAGCTTAGCCACTCCATCAGCATACTGAATGTAAACATAATCAATCGGCGTAGTGGAACCTTCTGGAATGCTAGGCCTAATCGACATAAAACGCCCTATTCCAACCTTCTTATGAACAACATAATCACCTTCCTCAAGAGTAAACGGATCAACTTTATAACTAAAACCAGCATCAACACTACCAGAAGCACCAGTAGTACGTAGCCGACCTTTCTTCAACTCGCGCAATCCTCGTTGTTGCTGTTGCTTCACAAGCTGAATATACTTATCAACCTCCTCATCCGTCACACCGGCACCGTCACCGGAGTCCGATTCCGGCTTATGCCTACCGGAATTCCGTTTCGTGAACTCCTCCTTGAGAATTCTGTCATTGAATGCAGAAATGAGGTCGGATTCAGACTCCTGACCTTCGAAACGAGCAATTCGGTCGGGACCCGTGGCGATGGCGCTGTAAGCGGTGACGGATGACGAAGAACAGTGGTTGTTATGAAATGGCGATGAGAAGACGCCTCTTGTGCCTCTGAAGAACGGCGTCCGTAGGCGGAAAGAGAAGGAAGTGTACGGTTGGTGCGACGGTGGTGCTGACGGTGGTGGTGGTGGTGGTGGCGGAGCATGGGCGGAGGTGTAGGTTGAGGGTTTGATGATAAGAGTGACCACCATGGCCGGAGTAGAGTGCTGTAGGAACAAGGGGCTTCGAAAGCCGATAAGCCGAGGAGACAGTTGAATCGTGTTTTCAGCTTTATCATTAATAAATAATTTTCAAATCATTTAGTAAATGATTATTTAAAATCACAAAAATACGAGTTAGAAAGATATTTTCTTTCTGTATGTGTGTAGATATAGTCATATAGTCTGATTTTGGATATTTTATAGTGGCAGTTTTTCATTTAAACTTAAAATCTTAAAAATCTAAAACTATTAGCACTACGTGGCGGAAGAATTGAATTAGTTATTTATAGAATAAACATAGAGATGTTATGCGTCCATATTCTTGATGGTGTTTTCTTGCTTTACACACTCGAACAAAGAAGAGAGTGGATAGGCACGATGGAAATGGTGATATGGCATGTGTTACAATTAACTCAAAAGACTAGTTCGATGGGTGAGGAAACTTATATCATGTGATATGGCCTATAAATCTTATATCATTTGCCCATACAATCAATATGAGACAAGTCTCATACTTTACAATGGTTTCGGTCCATAACATTCGCCCCTCCTTAAGAATCACCGTCCTCGTTGGTCACGACCACATTGGTCACGGGTGGCTCTCTCCAGGCCACCACTCCGAGGTTGGCTCTGATACCACTGTTACAGAAGAAACGGAAGAACTCAACCCAAAAGACTAGTCTGATGGGTTAGAAAACTCATTTGGTCTATAAATCTCATATCAGTTACCATACAATCAATGTGAGACAAGTCTCATATCTTGCAATGGTTTCGGTTCATAAAAACATGTCCAGGGATGCGGTAAGCCGATAATACTGCTACCGTAAGTGGAGGTTAGAGGCACAATGAGCGTTGGAGACCGTCTTAGAGATACTTTATTATTGTGAGAGATGATACGTGTGGATAATTTTTTCAATTGATACTTTTGTAAATGCGAGAATCCTTACTTATAAGAAGTTTTAATTTTAACAATATTTTCAAAATGCTAAATATAATATCATGTGTAATTCACCCTTCTTTTGAAACATTTACCTTCTACTTAACACAACATAAAATGAAATTAAGCAAAAAAATAAGTCTACTCTAAGACAAGCATTGTTTAGCATCCGGCAAATAGAATATTGATGAATTAAGATTAAAGAAATTATATGTAAGTGAACAAAATTTGATCAGTATAACGGTAATAAGTTGCATTATATGTCGTCATTAGGAGTGCTTATTAAATTTTCACTGAAAAGTGTTAGGATCGAACGTTATCACACAACACAATCAACACAACCGCAAGAACACACGAAGATTTATAGTGGTTCGGTCCGGTACTGACCTACGTCCACTCTCGGTAACTAGGATGTTTTTATTAAGCTTGGTACAATTACAAATACAGATTTAGATCCTATATATAGGATAAACAAGAAAACAACTCCACCACTATTATTAGTGGTTTACCTGTTCTCCTAAGGGATGAAATTGTGGAGTGGTTTC
>BJCN01132026.1:0-22767 GCA_018326445.1 Flaveria brownii
AAGGAACATCAGGAGCAGGGGCAGGGGATGTTGGAGCTGATTAGAGATATCAAAAGGAGCGAAGTCGGTGAGGTCCAACCTAGGGGGAGTATTGAAGATCAAGAATAGGTTGGACTCACCTTAGATTAGTATTTGTTTATCTTTCTATGTAATAGGATTTATGTTAGATTTCTTTTGTAAGTTGTTTAGTTTATTTTGTACATTTAGCAGTTCAGCGAAACTGTGAGCGAAACTATAGTTTCGCTCACAGTCAGCTGTAAGTTCTCCCGGTGAAACTAATAGTTTCTGTCGGGCGAAACTACAGTTTCAGCAGCACAGTTTCGCCCTCAGCGAAACTGTCTGCGAAACTATAACTGCTATATATAGATTTTATTTTGTTCATTGTTGGCCATCCTTGTAAAACCCTAATCGAATATTTATGTTGCAAGTGAGTACTGTAAGCTGGTGTTTATTGAATATATTGAGCTTATTTCATTCCATTATGTATTGTTGCTTATTGAAACTTATTTGATTACATTTTGGTCTTCTTTTATGCTTCAAATCTTTGTGTTTGTTGTTTGTCTTTGGTATTGAAAGATTCAAACCATATTCTGCACTGAAATCCGATCAAATGGACAAACACTTTATCTTCGTAAGTCCTTCACAGTTGCACTAAAATTGTTCTAAGTGTAATTTTGGTTGCACCAGCCTCAAATATCCAACAGGCCCCCACTTTTCTAGGGCCTCAAAATATTGGTACCCCTCATATAGATTATTTTATACTGGATTTTACTGGTCAGTTTTGGGCTACCATGCCCTGAAAGTTAAAATAGTTAATTACGGCTTGAATTTAGTGTTGGAGGAAGATCAATCGATCATTTTTTAGATTTTGTTTCACCTATCATATCCATTTCTTTTTCCCCTTGTCTCATCGATCGCCCAATTGACGACATATGAAGTGCTGGAATAACATAGTTTTCCGGTAGTACTACTCTCCGTGAGAGTTAGCGGCTACACCTTGATGAAAGAAAGGTAAGTTTGAGGTGTTCTTGAGCGACACCAGCTCTTATTCCGCTCAAGGTATTCTACTCAAGGTTTAATTAAAGGAAATCAATCCACTGTAACTCACTCTCTACATTCTTGTTTTTTTATTTTTATTTTGCTTGTGTATATCTAAAGAAGTTTTGTGATCAATGTGTTTTTAAGGGGTGTTTAAATACAATCACGATGATGGAAGAAACCAAGACCCATACATCTAACATTTCCATACATCTAACATTTGTGGTCCAACCTACTGTGATTACAAGTCAGGTATGTTTAAATTTAATGGTGGTATTTTATTTATATTTTGTGCTGCTATTTTGGCTGATTACTTTTGATGATATAATTATCAAATACATTTTAATTTTAGTGTTCAATGTTGGTATGTAGAAGAGATTTTTCAAATGTGTGAATATGTGCTAATTGTATTTTCATGATGGTTGTTTCTAGATATTAGGTAGTTATCAAATGCATTCAAATATGATTATTGCTTAATGTTGGTAGGTACTAATGATTTCAAACTATGAATCTGTGAGTAAAAATTTCAAGTTCAATATGACGGGAACTTTTACATGATTTCATGTGCTTTGATTTACCCCTTTGTGTAACACTAGTTAGGTTGGATTAATAACTAGGATGATACAATAAGTTAATAATTATTGGACTAGAAGGATTGATTTTTAGTGCTTATAAACTAATCTCATTATGTTTTTAAAGGATGATATGTTGGTAAGATGTATCGTCTCTTTTCTAGTTTTCAACGCTTGAAATCAAACAATGTACATGTGTTAAAGTGATCGCAAGTAGATTAGAAGTCCCTGATTAAAGTGCTTATAAGCTAATCTTATTGTATTCATCATGTTAGGATTGTAGTTATTTTTACGAAGAAGGCCCCGATTTTAGAACTCGCTTTAGTCCCCCAAAAACATTGAGCCGACCCTGACAAAAAACAACAACCTCCGCCATAGTGAAAAGCGTACCAAAGATAACCAAAGGCAGCGAAAACGTAGATGCCACCGTCGCCATTGGCACCTCCAGCGACCACCAACACACCCATACCGCCACCACCTAACATCTCTTGAAATTTAAAGAAAAAGCACGGTATCCGAGGAGAAATAGAAATACTCAAACTGCCCCTAAATTACTGTTTATCGAACTTCTTTTTTCATATATAGGGTAATTTCATTTTTTTGTGTTTATCCTATGGTGCAGTGTTATTGTTTATTTAATTATGGCTTGATACTAGAATAACTAACAAATATTTTGTATAAAAAAATCAGTTGACCATCATCCTCCAAAAAGAAAAACTCTTGAAAAGGAAGTTTACCATAAAATGAGTGATCTTGATGCAACGCTAAATACCAAAACCTATCATGAGGAAGATTTGGATGAAAATAACAAATAAATGTCAAGTAACTATAGTCACACATATATCTTATGGAATCGAGATGAAATAGAAAGTATTAATGAACTATTTTCTTATTTTGTAGCAAGTGACATCATGAGTGAAGATGATAATCCTAAACCTAAATCAGTTAGTGACTGTTAAAATAGACATGATTGGGATAAATGAAAATGAGCTATGCAAGCTGAGTTAGATTCACTTAACAAATGAAAGGTTTTTTGACCTATTGTTATTACTCCAAAGGTCGTAAAGTCTATAGGGTATAAATAGGTTTTTATACGAAAACAAAATGAGAAAAAATGAAGTTACAAGGTATAAAGATAGACTTATAGCTTAAGGTTTTTCATAAAGGTCAGGGATTGACTATGAGGAAACCTACTCCCATGTTATGGATGCAATAACCTTTAGATATTTAATCAGCTTAGCAGTCTCGAAAAATTTAAAGATGTGTCTTATGGATGTTATCACAGCTTACTTGTATGGATCACTAGATAGTGACATCTATATGAAAATTCCTAAAGCTTTTAAATTCCCTGAAGCATTATGCTCAAATCCTAAGGAAATATATTCCATAAAAATACAAAGATCCTTGTATGGACTCAAACAATCTAGAAGGATGTGGTACAATCATTTGAGTGATTATTTGATAAGTAGAGGATACATAAATAACCTTATTTGTCCATGTGTCTTCATTAAAAAGACAACATCATGACATGTGATCATAGCTATGTATGTTGATGATCTAAATATAATTGGGACATAAAAGAAAATTAATGAAGCAATTGCTCCTTTAAAGAAGAATTTGAAATAAAAGACATTGGAAAAACTAAATACTGTTTTGGTTTGCAGATTGAGCATATGCATAATGAAATACTTGTACATCAGTCAACTTGTACTGAGCAACTCTTAAAGCGTTTCAATATGGAAAAAGAAATTACTTTAAGCACGCTGATGGTTGTTAGATCACTCAGTTGATAATAATCCATTTCGTCCTTACGATGATAATGAAGAGGTTCTTGTCCAGAGATACTATATCTTAGTGCAATTGGAGCTTTTATGTATCTTACTAACTGTACGAGACCTGGCATTTATTTTGCAGTTAATTATTTTAGCTAGATTTAGTTCAGCCACTACTAAAAGGCACTGGAATGGGCTTAAAAATATTTTTTATAATCTTCGAGTTACTACTGATTTATGCTTGTTTTATCCTAGTAATTCAAAAGAATGGTTGGTTAGTTATGCAGATACATGTTATTTATCTGATCCCTATAAAGCAAAATCTCAAACTGTATATGTATTTAAAAATAGAGGAAGTGCGATTTCATGGCATTCTCAGAAACAAACATTCGTTGCGACATCCTCAAATAATGCTTAAGTCATTGCATTATATGAAGCTTCAAGAGAATATGTATGGTTAAGATCTATGACACAACTTTTATTAGCTTCTTGTGGACCGGAGAAAGATAGAAGTGCAACATCAATCTATGAAGATAATGAAGTTTACGTTTCACAAATGAAAGAAGGGTATATCAAAAGTGACAGAACAAAACATATACCACCAAGATTTTTTCATACACTCAAGACCTTATTAAAGATAAACAAGTTGAAATGAGATACATTCAATCTAGCAATAATTCAACTGATCTTTTCATAAAGCCACTTCCTAGAACACTTTCAAAAAACATGTTTATGATATTGGCATGCAACACGTACACACAATGTGATGATCTACAGAAGACAATTTGAGGGGGAGTTATAAGTTGCACTCTTTTTTCCTTAGCTAAGGTTTTTTCTCACTGTGTTTTTCTTTAGCATGATTTTTAATGAGGCAGTACTTAAACTCTTGAAGTTTAAAAAGTATCATCCAAGGGGGAGTATTACGAATTATTACCATAGCAAGTAGAGGAACTCTTTATCAAACTTGTAGATAAGTTTACTATACTACTTATCTACAAAATAGTTTTACTTGTCTACCAAAATTATTGATA
Organism: Flaveria brownii; assembly: GCA_018326445.1. Taxonomy (NCBI): domain Eukaryota; kingdom Viridiplantae; phylum Streptophyta; class Magnoliopsida; order Asterales; family Asteraceae; genus Flaveria; species Flaveria brownii. The sequence goes on from BJCN01132026.1 coordinate 4,414, forward strand.
TTTGTAGTATAAATATCACCTCAATGCAGATAAAAAATACAGCTCTTGTATACACTTTCATAAGTTATACATTTATCTTTTTTTGTTGCTTTTGCAATTTTTTTAAAGTTATCAAGCTATAACACTAATCTTGTGTTAATTATTATGATATTATAACAAATTTTAATATATTAATTATTCATGTACTTGCATAATAGAGGGGGCCTAGTAATAATAAACAAAAACATGGTGAAAGGTGTTATCTCACAGTCATTGGTTGCTAAACATACCCTTCACACTATCACTATAAATGGTCCTAACTTGAATAACATTTCATTCTATTTTCTATCCTCCTACTCTTTTTAATAACTATCATTATTATTTCTAATTTCACGTGTCAATAAAGGTTTGAATAATATGGATAGTGATGAAAGTAAAATGGGAGATGGATTGGACCAAGTACTCTTTAAACATCATTAGCCACTTGAAAACTACACAAATTCTCCAATTAACGTTTTAATAATGGAGGAAGGAAACTCACTTCCTATTTCTTTCTTTATTTAATTAATCTATACTAAGAAATTTTAATATTTGAAAGCTACATCGCATTTTTTTAAAATGTCTACCTAGAGCCACTTAGAATTTTAACAAGTGTTCTCACTACAATTAAAATTACAAATTAATATATTATAATAATTTCCTTAATAAATGACAATTTACTTTCTTAAAATAAATAAAATACTTCAGTAATTTTTTTAAAGTGGGGTAATTTGTAAAATTAATTTAACCAGCTAATGATTGTTAAATAAATTTACTTTAAACATCGTGGGTTTTTAAGCAAATATTTTTATATAATAACTTCATTTATTTATTAATGTTTTATCTATAAAATATATTAAGTTATACATATATAATATCTATTATAAAAATTTTTCTATTTTTTGTGATACACGTGTATCTAAACTATTACGTATTAATAAAATACTAACTTGGTTGCCACATAGATTATCCCTAGGGTGTTTGCTTAGGATTTATCCATGTGTCATCAATACAATAAATATATTATTTTAAATAAAAATCAATAATGTCAAACTCTTCAAAGTTAGTCCTAAATTTTAGTTTCCATTCTAAAGAATATAAATAAAAAATAAGGTAAATCAAACTTTACAAATTTATTATTAGTTTTCGAATAAATAATTTTTATTTAATATGATAATAATACCCTAACAGTCGAAAATTTAATTTTCTCATATTCCCAACTCAATTCTTATAGTTTACATATCATATGATTTTTAAATATCACTAATATTTAATATAGTTATATTATATTATAAATATTTTTTTGCCTAGATACTACATCATTTATTCTAATCATTAATTAGATAACATTATCAACATCTTTTTTTAACAGTTTATATCTTATTCAATTCGTGTACTACGGGTCACTAACTTAGTATGATATATAACTAAGTAAAATTTAAATTAGTTTATATTAAAATAATACATTATAAAATAGAAAAAAATAAGAAGTATTTTCATTATGTATTATGTTCTTGCTTCTTATGATATATATTCTTAATGAAAAAATCTTTTGCATTTAACTTCATTAAATGTAGCATATGTGTGTGTAAGCTTTTAGATTATTAATTATATAAGGAAACTTTTTGTCATAAATCAATAAATCATATTTTAATTGAGAAATTATTATTTTAAATTTATTAGGTGAGACACCAATATGGCGACCTCATTGGATGAGATATATATAGCTTGTGCGTCAAACTCTAGACCTTGAATCCCAATAATTCACTCTCGACTCGATCAGTCTCATTTTGAGGACAAAACTTTTTTTTATCACCAACTCCTTCATGTCATTCTATTTAAAATTCCTAAACTCACAAGGATATTTGGTGTGCTTGATGGTATTACACTTATGAATAGCTTCATTAATAATAGAGTAGACTGTGAACTTTACAACTTGAACAACCTACACTCACTAATCTTAATCACTGCCTTCATTTTAAACATCCATTAGGGAGTGGCAATAGCACCACCATTGCTATCTATCGAAAATGTGGTAGGAACATCCCTTCGCTAGCTCTTCCTTAGTAACATACTTTTCATCTTTCCCATCTTTCCTTGACCCTTCTCCAATACCCTCATTGTTTTTCTTGCTAGCTTTGTAGTTTTCCTAAAGTGTCCACTCTTTGGTGACTTCTTTCAGGGCTTCAATCATGATTGTTGGATCGGGTTAAAGACTCAACAAGACTTTTCTGATTGATAAACATATGATAAATACGGAATCTAAGTCAATTGTCTTACTTAACAAACACATATACTTTAAGTAATAACAAGGACACAAGAAGTTTTTCAAAGTATTCACTTTATTAATTTTTTCGGAGTATAAATTATAACAATCAGTAGATAAATAAGTAGGCTAACTAACTAACCTCAAAATTATATAAGTGAGAGGTATTTATAATATGAAATGTAAACAAAAAGAATAGATCACTTTACATATATTACGTGGTTTACAAAAAGGTATGTATAATATAGAGAGACAATTAGCAGAACAAAAGGTAGCAGCTTCAGTACTATGTTGTCTTCAAAAGGCAGAACACAACAATCGCCAATATACTTCGGTACAGATAGTCTTGTCTACTGTCGCATGTGATCAGTAGCTTATCCAAGTGTTGATAACTAGTTAATCAACACTTTATCATTTTCAGTGCTGATCGGCAGTGATTTAGTACTAGATAGAATTCCACACTTAACACCCAGTGCTGAATCCTTGAGTTTTAGGTAGCTTCATCCTTTTCATAGAACAACAAATTCCTCCTAAGATGATGCTACCAAAACTCTTTCTTCATCCTTCAAGCATCCTTATTAGCAGTAGCTCATACATGTATCCTCTTCTATCTCTTAAGGGGTTTTCAAGAGGTAGACTAACCAAGTACTTCACGTTGTGCCGAAATAGTCTAAAGAGATCATACTATTTGACTTTAGTTTTGCCGGCACCAGTAAAGGTTAGACAAAATGTGTTGGTTGAGGAATTGTAGCTCTAATGTGTGATTGGACCATGAATGCTCAATGGAGTCATATGTAAAACATCTTCTTCTTTGCCTCTACTTTGTTATGCTTTAACTTTGTTCTTACTCTTTATCTTCAGAATAAAAGACATAGATGTGTACTTATCTTGCATGCCTTCATATTCCTTGATCAAGGTGAACATTTTTGTAGGTCTTAAGGTTAAGAACTTTAAGCTCAGTTAGGAAGAAAGACTTAGACTTGTTCTTTCTCCTAATGAAGTGTATATCAACCTTTAAGTCATATCCCCAGTTGATAATAGTTTTGCTATTGCTCTTTATGTCTTATTCTTGGTTAGATTATGAGAGTTCTTTTTTATTAGTTTGTTTAGGATTGTCCAAGCCTTGTCTTACTCTTTCGATAGATGTGGTAATGACCACTTCATCTTTCGATTGATCAGACTAGCTTTGTGTTGAATATTCAGCTGTTTGAGGAGCTTGTTGGACTGTTGGAGAAACATGCTCAATGGTTTGAGCAGTTTGGATGGTAGGAGGAGATGATTATGGCTGAGTGCTGGGTACAACATCGGCAGATAGGGTGGCTTTGGTACCTTTTAACTCCTTCATATTTCTTCTTTGTTCTGACGCCTGCCTTGACTTTTCTAGATGAGACTTGTAAATTCTCATTAGCACTTTCTCTACTTCTTTTGCCTCAGAGTCATTGCTTATGTTCCTTAGCCTTAATCTGGTTAGGTCAGCTTTCTTAAATCTGTTGACTCTAACTAGTTGATTTATTAGGTCAGCTACCTTCCTGCGACTGATCTGGTGATGAAGTGTCTTTCTTTTGGTTATATTCCTACTCCACTATTGGATCATATGATGATAATGGAGTTTAAGGGACTCTTAACTAGATTCAGTTTTGACTAAGGACAATACCTTTTGAAGTAGCACTTTGGACACTTCATTTCTACATCTAAAGATGGTAAGGTACGAAGCAATTTGTTGTAAGATGTCAAGGGGAAGATCCAGTACTTTATTCTCATAATCAAAGACATGATGTCCCCATTTTCCCTCTTGACTGCAAATTTTTTTATTTGGGCTATATACCAACACTTAACACCTTTGTTTCTTTAAGGATTTTCTCATCCACCTCTGGGTCAATCACTCTTGCCTTTACAACTCTTTTTGGCACCTATCTTTTTTTTAGCAAGTACTAATGAGATTGGCTGATTGTTATTAGAGGAAGTGGAGTTAGAGTTAGGAGATGTTGGAGTCTCAATCGGTAGATGGGAAGACCACTGACAGTTTTCTTGGTTCTTATTAGCTGTCTTTCCTATTGCTCTCTAGCTGCTTCATACTTTATGAGCTCTGCTGGCTACAACTCTCTTCTTCATTTATTTGATATTCATATCAAGAGTGACATACTTATTAGTACTAATTTTTTACCAAAGATACCAAGTATTTAAGGAACATCTTTATCTATTGCTTGTTTCTAGTCTTTTGTCTAACTCTCTCTGCTTGTTTACTCTCTGATTCAGCTCTCTTCCTTGTAGTCAACTCTCCAATTTCTCTATTTCAGCATGAGTTGCAACTATCATCTTTGATTTCATCCTAGCAAGACTCAATTCCAAGACCTTATCAAATTTGGATACTTTCAACTTGAGTTGAGCCATTAGGAGATATTTTTCTTGATCCTTTTCCTTCGTTTTCTAAATAGAGGCCATTAGGGTGGATACCTTAGTTGTGGACACCGGAGCTTGCTGAGAGGTTATCCTTTTAGTGCTTTTAGTAGGTGGCCTAGATGATTTAGATGTAACTCTCTTGACAACCTTGGCCTTTGGCTTGGATGAAGCTTTTGATTTTGTTCTGCTAGTTTTACCAACAGGGTTGGTCTTTTTTCTTACAGCTCTAGAATCTTTTCACTTTTAATAAGTGAAATGATGTTCTTCTTAATAGAAGATTCTTGAGCTTTGCCAGCATGTAACTCTATGAGTTCATTATCAACCTTCTTTTAGAACATCTTTATCCTTTTAGTCATCAAGAATCTAGCCTTTTTTTCTTGAGACTTATACTTTGCTTCTTCTTCATTAGTCATAGGTCTCTTACCTTTATTAGAGGTAGAGATGGCAGTAGGTCTGACTGCTGAAGGTTTTGTAGGCATACTTGATTCCTTACCAGCTGACTTCGGATCATCAATAGTTATCTGAACTCTCTTAACATCCTCAGCGATTTCTAGGCCATCTATTTCCACGTTCACCTCAGAACTAACTAGGGTTTTAGTTTCGACATCAGATTAACCAAGTATCACCTCAGCTGATTTCTTAAGTTCAGACTCAAGTGTGTCTTTGTGTTCTTTTTGAAGTTGTATTGGTTCTTCTTTAATAGTCATCCCATATCTTTCCATATTATCTTTCATGGTCTGGTTTTCTCTTGTGTAAAAAACCACTCTTCCTGGGGGCTCATCTGCTAAAGAAGCCTCTTGTCTAGCTATTTTAGAAGTTAGATTAGTAGGTGATTTCTTTAGCTCTTCTGTAGCTTCCAATAACACCATTAGTGGTAGAGTCTATTCTTCAGCAAATACCTTGGGAGTGGCTTTTAGACCCAACACTAGCTCTTTATTTGATGATTCCTCATTAGATTTTTTCCTTTTGAGATAAAGAAAAGAAGAAGTGCCAAATTTTCTCACTGGAACCATCTTTCTCCTCCTAAGTTGAACCTTTTAGTTCATTCTCCTCATAGCTCTTCTTGCTTCCATTTCCTTTTCTTCTGATCTATCATAGCCATATCTATCTAGAAGCTCATTAGTTTAACTTCTGCTTCAGATAGAGGCTTATAGTCTTTTTTCTATATTGAGGAAAATGAAATTGGCTATGAAAGGTTGACAATTTGATTAGCCAGACCCAGAAGAGTGTCTTCAGCTTCTTTGGGCTTATCTTCCCTATTTTTGGTATCATCATCTGATATTTCAGATGACACCAAGTAGAGGAAGGCACATCCAAAGTTTCTTATGGTGCTGATGAAACTTGGAGGCTCAGGATGATGGATCGTTAAAGCTCAATTGTTTCCTGCAGGGATTCAACCATATGTTCAAGGTCTATTGTACTAGATGCTAACTGTTGAAGAGTTGTAAGTTGATGTTCTAGGGAAGTAAATCTTGCAGCCTTGTCTTGAAGAGTCAGGAGTTGTGCCTCAAACTTATTGATGCCTACGACTGCACCATTGTCCTCGTCCTGAACAGATAAAACTTCACCTCTAGGAAGTGGTACAAAATGATTTTCTCATGACAAATGATTTTAGTTTGGTTTTTGGACAACCAATCCATACCAACAAGCACGCCAAAGCTACCAAGTTTAACTAGCTTGAGATCTATATGAAGTTTGTGACCAAATAGTCGTAGTCTACATCCCTCACGAATGGTGAGTTACTTTGATTAATTTATTATCTTCTAGCTCTATGGTATACTTGGATTCCACTTATGTTGGGATTATATCTAGGAGTTTTTTAAAGTTTTTGATATAAGACTCCTATTGGAACCAGTACCAAAAAGTATGGAAGTAAAGCAATTGTTAGAGGAAACTTTCATTTGAAAATGTTTTGATCATTCCTTGATTCATTTAAACGAATCACAAAGGTACAATCCTTTGCACCATTAGTATTGTTATTGTTTCCACCATTGTTATTGTTACCTTTATTGTTGCCATTACCATTCTGCTTCAGTTGTGGGCAGTTTCTCTTGAAATGCTAATATTTTTCATACTCAAAGCATTTTTAGGGTGTTTTGGCTTGTTGTGGTTGCTTAGTCTGGAGATCACCCTTCCAGTCTTTGGCTGCATGTCTTGAAACATCATTGATAACAGAATAGATCACCCTAGCAATGATGGTAAAAGTTGCACTTGTTGCATTTCTAATACTTTGTAGGATGGATACCTGAGCTCTATTTGTTTTGGGTAGATGGGATGTAGTCTCTTGAAGACTTGAACTTTTAGGTTTGATTTTACTATAATGGAATGGAGGTGGAGGATTTGCTCTGTGTGTTGTCTTATTTCATTTTGTTGTCTGAGGTATTGACTACAGCTCCACGCTTATGTATAGTACCCCTATGCAACCGCTTGATCAGTGAGCTTGTGGGATAGACAAATTGTTTATAGGATGGTAAGAGGAGCAACTACAACAATGTTTCCTTGAATCTGTGGGGCTAGACCCTCAATGTACTTTTCAATGCTGTTGTAAGCAGGATTTACCATATGAGGACATAAGACAACTAACTCATATGATTGGGTGGTATACTCCTTGATCTTCGACCCCACCATTTTTGGATTCCAGAAATCTCCTTCCAACTTTTGTATCTCATTTCTTAGGCTGTACTCGACCCTTAGTATTGTCTTGAAATTATCCCAAGGTAGGTTGTTTGCTGCCTCTAAACCTACCCAATGTTTACACTTTGAAATTCCACTAAGTGAAAGTACGACTTTCAAGTGTGCCTGATGTGTATGTGACACGATTTGCTTGCAGGAAACTGCATATTGATTCTCACAAAGTGATCTAATCAAAACAACCTAAATTAGACTTAATATAGAAACCAAAATTTAACCCAAGACAACGTAGATCTAGACCACTTGATAGGCAAGTGAACCTAATCGGATGTAGACAAGACTAAGGAAGACTAAGATCAAACTCTAGAGACACTATTGTAGAATAGACTAGACTTGGAAAGGACAAAACAAAATTGATTTAATAGTAAGGGGGGGGGTATTTTCATTTTATAAAGAACCTAGAGAAATAAAAACTAGTTTTAATTAACTAATTAAGCAATTTAGTTACCAACTAGAACACATGGAAATAAGAACTCCTAGAAAATCAAGAATGATGAAGATACTACCTAGGCGAATCCTTGTTGTGACCCTCGAACTTCAAATGACTATTGAACTATTATGGAATCGGCATCTAATGATACAAACCCTATAAGAAACTTAATGGATCCCAGATCATTCTCCTGATATGATAAAAAAAGAGAACCTAGAAGATGAGTGAAACTACTGATAAGTCAGATTCACGCTAAGTCTCTTTGACAGCCCTTATGTACCCGGTTGATAGCTAATCTCTCGATCTAACTAACACAATTCATTGGTAATAAAAGGGGCAACCTTTAAACAATCTACTAGACATGAAAAGCAATGCATTTAGCTAACTTATAAAAGCCTCTTATTTCCAAGCAAGTAACCACAAATACAAATTGATTAATCCTCACCTCTCAGAATCAAATTAAGAAGAGCATTAAGACTTAATAATCAATTTAACCCAATTCCTAAGGCCACTACGTCTAGGAAACCATCAACTAATCAAAAATACAAAGTAGTTGATCTAGACATGCAAGTTTATATGAAAGACATTCAACAACCAGCATATGGAATATAGGAATCATCAATAACTATGACAAAATACACAGCTCATCAAATAGATTGAATAAACGTCATTACATAAGCATTAATCACAATAACCGTTCAATAACCAAATTCCATTCAAGTTAATATAAACCAATCATCAACCTAGGGAGTATTATGATCTTAGCTACTCATATTTAGTAAAAACATCATCTTAAACAATTAAAACAAGATTAACATGTTCAAAACAATGTCTAGATAAACAAAGTTACAAAGATAAAACCCATGATCAAACGGTTGCAATTGTTCCTATGATCCTAGCTTCAATTCATGGTTTCAAATCCTTCTAAAATCTTCAATTCGTCCTTGAGAATGCTCATAAAATGGTTGGTGGTTGAACTCCTTGTTTGGGTTGAGAAAAGTTGTTTAAATACAACTTTGTAAAATTTTTCTAAAAATACCATCTACGCCCAATAACCACAATAACCGTTCAACTGGGTTTTATGTTTGATTTATGTTCATACTTTATCATTACTTAGTCCACAAGCTATTAGAATTAGTAATATCATGTGAATTTTAGTGTTTAAACATTCATCAAAATCACATTCAATCGACCAGTTGGACCAACAATATGGTATCAGAGCCTTCGTGCTCTTGATTTTTGTGTTTTTGGGTAGTTTTGACATATTCATCTTTTTAATTATTTCAGAGTTGTTTTACATGTGTTATCCATGGAAGTTCATTGAGGAAAGTGTGATGTAAACTTGGGAAACCTCTGAAATCATCAGATCTCATATTGGTTGTGATCTGAGTGAGTTTTGGTGATTTTTGGGTCTTTTTTGCAAAAAAAAGTGGGTTTTCCGATTCAAAATGTGAAACTGCAGCTCTTCTTGTGAAACTATAGTGCGAAACTACTGATCTTTGGTGGTTTTGATTTCTTTACGAATCTAGAATGAAATTTTTCATCCTAATCAGTTTCCTTGTGAATCTATCCTCCATTTTCTTTGACGAAAGTTCAATACTTTCGGGCGAAACTGCTGCCGAAACTACTGCAGAAACTAGCTACGAAACTAAGTTCTGCATGTGAAACTACTACTTGCGAAACTACTGGTTCTTTTGCAAAACTACATTATGTTGTGCGAAACTACATTCTATTGTGCGAAACTACTGGTTCTTTGACTTAATCAAATTTCAATGACGACAAGTCTTACTCTTGCTGATCTTGAGAGTGTAGCACCAAACAGACCTCCTAAGCTAATCAATGGTGACAACTTTGATGATTGGAAAAGATGTTTAAAATCTTTCTTCCTCTACACTTATCAAACACAATGGGAGTCAATTATGAAAGGACCTCATGTGCCTGTTTAAATAGAAGACAATGTGACCAATCAAATTGCACATCCGACAACATACTTTAAGAGAGACATCAAGCTGATTGATTAGGATCAAAAAGTATTCAATGCCCTGACCTTGTGCCTATCAACAGAAATCTATAAAAGATTTGGTTAGTAGAAAATTGCAAAGGCTTTATACAATGCGTTGTGTGAATTCTATGATGGTAATGAAGAATTGGTCAAGGATAAAGCCGCTCAAGCTGAAAAGGAATTCAACTCTTTTGTTGGACACAAAAATGAGAGTCTCACTGATCTCACTAATCGTTTTTTGTTTGTTACAAGCACACTAAAAAGTATGATGAGAAGTTATGAAACAATGAACAGGTCACAAAGCTGCTAGATTCTCTACCACCATAATGGAGTTTGCAAGTGAGGATGTTGAGGCAAGAAAAGGGATTTCTGGATACAAACTCATGGACATAATCAACAAATGGAATTCCTTCGAGTTAGACCTGAAACAAAGAGAATACAATCAAGCAATGCTTCCATCTCAAGCTTATTCATAAAATGGTGTTCTTATTTCATCTAGTTCAGATTCATCAAAGCACGTGTCAGCTTATAATGGTATGATTGGCACTTCTGACAAGAACCCCGGTAGTGGATGTACATAAAATCACCAAATCTCCCACACATCGGAAAGTATGGCTTTATTTGGTCTCTTCATACATAGTTATGAAGCATTGGTGGCTGGTGAGCTAAAGGGAAAAGGAATGACCGTAGAAGATATGTATCAGGTGGATCCTGATAATGTGGAGGAAGCTGATCTTCAGTGGCAGATGGCTATGGTCACTTTAAGGGCGAGAAGATTCATGGAGAGAACAAGAAGGAAGAATTCTGGAAATCAGAATGAAAAGGTTGGATTTAAAAAACCCAAGCTTAGGTGTTTTAACTACAAATAGATTCGGCATTTTAAAAGAGAATTTTCATCTCCCATCATCACTGAAACTGGAGCGGGAGTTAACCGGGTCATTCCGATTGATGATAAGGAAGAGAACAAGAAGAAGAAGGAAACAACTTTTCTAACTAACTTTGAATGGAGTGGTAAGTTAGCCGAGACTAAAGAAGAAACCAATCATGCCCTGGTAGCTGAGATTGCAGAGGTAGTGAAGAATGAAGCAGGAAGAAGAAAGGATTATGGAGAGAAAGACAGTTTGAAGAATACTTGTGAGAAGGTGGAGAAAGAGAGTGTGGTGATGATCATTATGGTGGATGTTTGTGAAAAGAAAGAAAACATTAAAGATGCAAAAGAAGAAAGGGAAGAGTTGAAAGTAGAATTAAGGGTCTGTAACTGTGAGAAGGCCTTAGCTGTAGAAAAGAAGGTGATGGAAATTCCATTGAAGTAGTTCAAGACATGTGTTCATCTGCTTGCAAAATTTATTTGTTTGAGATTTATAAAGCAAACAATATATTAAAAGAACATGAAAGGGAGCTAAAAAGGCTAAATGAGGAACTTCAAAAGAATGAAGCAAAATTTTTTGTAAAACTAAATTGAAGCTTTAAAAGAAAATGATCATTTAATAACAACCCTTTTTGAGAGAAATGTGTAAATTAATATTTTGAAAGAGAGGGTACCTTTAGCTGAATTCAAGACCACTACACTTAAAACAAAACTTAATAAATGGAAAATTTCTGGAATGAAGCTAGAGGAATTCTATAGCAAACAAAGGGGAGTTAGAATTAAGGCAGGGTTGGGTTGTGGTGAAACCAGTTATGTTTACCCACCGCCTAGCACCTTTTGCTATTCTCCAATGCCTACACCTCATCCTACAAATGACTTAATTAAAAAATATACTAACAGTTTGTTTGCTGGTTTAGAAGGGGTGAGTTATAAAGAGGTCCGGGAAGATTATGATTATGGAGGAAGTAAAGGTCTTGGCAGTAGTAGTTCTAGTTCTTCAGATTCCTAAAAGTCTTTTGTAGACAATAATTCTAGTAGCATAGATTGTAGTTTGGATAGTTTACATTTTAGTTGTTCTCATTCCATAATTTTTGAATCAAATGAAGTTGATGTTTCTAGTGTTAATGAAAAAGTTGGTGTTCTCAGTAAAGGCGATAAAAATTCCTAAAAATAAACTGTTTTGAAAAACTCATTTCTCTTCCCACTCCCTCTTTCATTCCTATTCGGATCTCTACTCCAAGTGAAATAACATCCTCATATGATTGTGTAAAATTTTAGAGATAAGAGATCCATAAATCATGACAAATCATCTGACTTTAAAAACAAATCACAGGAAGTGCACATTACTTACAATGATTATGATTCTCTTATGTCTGAGTGTGAGGAAGAGATTACCATGGATAATATTCCAATTCAAAAGGATAAAAGAAAAGGTCTAAAGTCTCATTGTTTCAACTGTGGAAAAGATGATCACATTGTTAAGCATTGCCCAGAGGTTGTAAATAGAAATATAGATATCCGTTCTTTAGGAAATAGAATAAAACATTTTGTTGATAGTTTCTTTTGTAAAAATTCATCTTCTACCAAAACCAAGCCATTTAAGGTTTGGGTCCCTATGTCTAAATGATTTTCTCTAATTCATTTGCCAATATCATTCAAGAAGGACTATCAACAGCACTTGGCACGTAGATAGTGGATGTTTCCAGGCATATGACCGGATTGAAGGACCTTCTTACCAATTATTAGATAATAAACGGAGGATATGTTGCTTTTACAGGAGATAGAAAAGGAGGTAAAATGGTAGGTCAAGGTGCGGTATCCAATGGTTCTTTAACCTTGGAGAAGGTAAACTTCATGCCTGAATTAGCATTCAATCTTCTAAGCGTGTCATAAACTTATGACAAGAATATTCTTGTGCTTTTTAAATTTAACAAATGTTTGTTTCTTAAACCAAAATTTTCAGTTTCAGATGATTTGGTAATAATGCGAGCTCCGAGGAAAAATGGCATGTATCTGCTTGATATGATTTCCAAAGAATCAACCTGCACCATGACTGTCTCTTGTCAAAAGCTTCTGCCTTTGAGTCATTTCTTTGGCATATATTTGTAGGCCATGTGAATTTTAAAAATATAAACAAGTTGGTTAAAAGTAATCTAGTCAGAGGTTTACAGCAAAAGGGTTTTTCTGTAATCGAAAAGTGTATGTCTTGTGCTAAAGAAAAACAACACAAGAAATCACATAAGCTTAAACACGAAAATTCAATTTCTAATCCTCTTGAGTTACTACATTGTGATTTGTTTGGTCCAATAAGTGTGAAAAGTATAGCTAAAAAATCTTATTGTGTTGTTGTAAGAGATAATTATTCTAGATATTCTTGGGTGAGGTTCTTGTCACATAAAGGGGAGACATCAGAGGTGTTGCACAGGCTGATTTTGACCATTGAGAATATCAGCAACAAGAAAGTTTTGGTGATTATAAGCGACAATGAAGAAAAGGTTACGAATCAGATGTTTGATTCATTCTATGTAGGAAAAGGATTCATAGACAAATCAACGCTTATCGAACACCTTAGCAGAATGGTGTTGCTAAAAGAAAGAATCACACTCTTATTGAAATAGCCTGGACTATGCTCATAGAATCTAAACTTCCTATTATTTTCTAGGCAGAAGCAGTCAACTGTGCTTCCTATGTGCTAAACAGAGTTCTAATTGTGAAAGACAAGATGAAGACTCCATATGAACTGTTTCACAAGCAAAAACCATTGATTGACTTCTTTCATCCTTTCGATTGCTCATATACGTTGTTGAATACTCAAGCTCAAAATTCCAAGTTTGAAGTAGTGTCAGATGAATGTTACTTTATCGGATACTCTTCAACTCAAAAGGCTTATAGAGTATACAACAAACGGAAAAGAATAGTGCAAGAATCTTTCTATGCTGATTGGCAAGAGTCTGATGTTTCCAATATTGGTTCTAATCCAGATTGGTTCTATGATTCAAACACCATTTTTAATTCATTCAATCTACCATCCTTCCTAGACGATTATGTCCCTTCATCAAGTGGTCAACCCTTCATTCCTGCTCAACCACAACCTCAACCACTGCCCGAACCACAACCTTAACCATAACCTGAACTACAACCTCAACCATAACCTTAACTACAACCTTAACTACAACCAGACCTCCCACCTCAACATTAACTTTAACATGTAAACCAAATCCCTTCAACACCATCACAAATGCCACAAAGCCCTATTTCCAATCAACCATCCACCTTACTGTCATCCACATCCCAACCATCTTCCCTATAACCCACTTCATCTAATTCCTCAACCCTAAACACTAATGTCAAAACCCTAAAAGACCACCCACATGATTATGTAATTGGATCAATTTCAGACGACGTCAGGACTCCAAGCCAATCTGGGCTAATCATTGATTGTCTCTTTGCTTGTTTTATATGTCAAATTGTTCCAAAAAAATGTAGCCATGGCACTTCAAGATCCTAGCTAGGTTTAGTCAATGCAACTAGAACTTCAACAGTTTAGAAAACTGAAGTTGTGGCAACTAGTTAATCTTCCTCCAAATATGTATCTGATTGGTACAAAGTGGGTATTCAAGAACAAACCAGATGATCGTGGAGTTATGATTAGAAACAAATAAAGGTTGGTTGTTCAAGGCTTTACTCAATAGGAGGGGATTGACTACATTGATGTGTTTGCCCCCATGGCCTCGATTGAAGCCATTCGGATTTTCCTAGCTCATGCTGCTCATAAAAACTTCAAAGTCTTAGAGATGGACATTAAGTGTGCATTCGTTTATGGAGCTATTGACGAAGAGATATATGTTTGTTAGCCACTAGGTTTGAAGATAAATAGTTTCTTGAGAAAGTTTACAAACTGGATAAACCCTTGTATGGATTACATCAAGCTCCTAGAATCTAGTACGAAACCCTAACACAATATCTCCCCGGTAAAGGTTTCATACATGGAACTATAGATAAGACTTTGTTTAAGAAGGATGTGGATGGAGATGTGCTCATTGTTCAAGTATATGTTAACGGCATCATATTCGGCTTAACGAATGCAAATTTTTGTAGAGAGTTCGAAGAAGCGATGAAAGAGCGCTTTGAAATAAGAATGATAGGGGAGATGTGCTTCTTCTTAGCATTACAGGTAGAACAAAAGCAAGATGGAATCCTCATTCATCAAGAAAAAAACATTCTGGAAATCCTATTGAAGTATAACATGAATGATGCTTCTCCCGATCTTACTCCATTTTCTGCACAAACCTGCCTAACCCCTGATGACAATGGAAAGCCAGTTGATGCTCACCGATATCGCTCTATGATTGGATCCCTAATATATCTTACCATGAGTCATCCAAATATTACATTTACTATATGTTACTGCGCTCGATATCAAGCCAATCCAAAGGAATCTTATGAGAAAGTTGTTAAACGTATCTTTCGCTACTTGAAGGGTTCACCTTGTTTGGGTCTTTGGTACCCAAAGGGAGGAAATTTTGATCTACGTGCATAATAGGATAGCGATCATGGAGGTTATAAGCTTGATAGAAAGTCAGTTACCGGTGGTTGTCAATATCTTAGGGATTGCCTTTTTTCATGGCAAAGCAAAAAGTAGACAATAGTTTTTCTATCCACAGGCGAGGCTGAGTATATTACTGCTTCAAGTTGTTGTTGTCAAGTGTTATGGATTCAACATCAAATGATGGATTACGGGTTTAACTTTCTTCACACACCGCTTTTCTGTGATAATGAAGTGGCTATTAGAATTGCCAAAAATCCAATCCATCATACTCGCACCAAGCATATAGAAACAAGAATTCATGCAATCCATGATGCATAAGTAAAGGGTTTTATAGATATTATTCCCATTGATACCAAAAGTCAAAAAGCTGATCTTTTCATAAAAACTTTTGATAAACCGCATTTTTATGAATTGATCAACATGTTGGGTGTAATGGTAACAATCTGTAAATATTTAATGTCTGATTTGTGTTTGAGTTGAAAAAAGAAACTATATAATTCATGTGCTAAGAATCGTCAAAACTCATACTTCCCCAAAGTGTATTCTAGTTTAAAAGAAAATTTCTTTTGTTGCACGTTAATACAAATTTTAGGGGAGAATAGACTTTGACCTTTTAAATTTACATTGGTTGCTCTTTTGTTAAAGTTGTTGTGTATATAATCTTATCTTATATTTGGTGTAGGATTTAGGAATCTTGGATAATGTCTGAAGAAGGTCAGAGGCATTGTGTTGGGATATGTCAATAGGCCTAGTGGCTTAAAACGAAGTAGACGGTGATTGTGTGACTTAACTAAGAATTAAGCTTAGTGATAAGGTTTATTCTTATGTCATCTCGGCTTGCACAAATTTACAAATCTCATCAAAAACTGTGCTGAGAGTGGCTGATTTTTGTTTTGGTCCCTACACTTTAAAATTTTTCATCTCCCTTATGTGATGAATAAAATGTGTGTACAAATCCTTTTTTGTGCATAAGCATTGACCTGGAGTGATGATCTTCTCTGTTATGCGTGAGTATAGACCTGAAGTTATCATCAACACAATAAAATGATGATTTTCTCTATTTTAGATGAGTATAGACCTGAAGCTCTCATCATTTTGCTTAAATGATTATCTCCGCTGTTATACGTGAGTATAGATCTGGAGCTCTAATTATCCACCCCTCATACATCATCATCTTGTACATCTATATATTAGGATCGTGTTCGTACAGAGTACTAACTGATTCTACATGAGACCAGATCAAATAGCGCGGAATTCTATTCGATTGGCGATCCAATCAGTGAGAACGACAACCTGATCGATCTAACGATTAAACAAACATTAAGAACGAGTTGAATCGATCAGGAACGAACTATGAGGTTGGATGGATGAACTGGGACGTTCTGGACGGCTAGGGTATGATAGTATTTGAAGTGTTTTCTTTTTCCATGAATTATGTGGTATTTATAGGTTTTCAGTATTCAGTCATACGACTGAGCCATTAGCATGGTTTAGTCATGCGACTGACTCATGCGTTTGACTCATACGCATGACTGAAGGTTCAGTCGGGCGACTGAGTCAATCATATATCTCAATCATACGACTGATCCAGTCACCTGGTTCAGTCATACGACTGGTCCATAAGTATGGTTCATTTGTGCGTATGGTCCATAAGTATAGTCCATTAGCATGAATAACCACCCGACTAAGTTGGACACATTTCTGGGTCATTATTGACTTAGAACTATGTACAACAACCTCAAATCTATGTGTAATGTTCATACATATGAGTAATACTAAATACAATAAGAATATGATATAATCAAAGACACATAAACATCAAAACACATATCATATTTCATTAATTACTTGCATTACATATGTGTAAGAAATGAAAGACATTTACATTAAAGTACATAAACTAGGAACATAGTGTATCAACACTATAGATGTCAGATGATCTGTCGCATGACCATCCTAGTTTATCCTTGGACCTAGTTTATCCTATTGTCTAACATTCTTCACATGTTCTTGAAATTTCTTGTACTTCTCCTCTTTAGTGACTCCCGCGTGTATCTCAAAAGCGAAGCAAAGTCGTATAACTTGTTGGAACTGGAGAGCTTGTACAATATCTTGTGTGTCATAGAACAGTGGCCACTTGTATAATGTATAAACATTATCAGCTGACAAGTTAGTGAGACACATTGGGTCAAATACCCTGATAGTCTCTATTTTTCCTTCTCTGTTCAAAACTATGACCGCTTCCCCCATCCTCCAAAAATAATACCACCATTTGAAGTGTTGAGTAAAGTCCTGAGGCATTTCCCGTAAAGGAATCTTAGTCATCGTGCACGGGGGACTCCACTTCAACACAACCTTAGGCCTTCCAGTGATAGGGTCAACTTCAGTCTTATGAATAAACCTCTTAGGTTACTAAGGTCTGAAGTTTACCCATCCGGTGTGGTATTCTTTCTTCAACGGCATCTCAAACCATCCCGACATCTTCCTCGGGTTGGCATACAACAGATCTAAACAGGCCAATTTGTTTAACTCAAAACCAGGGAGAGTCTTCAGATCATGTGTATATCTGAAGTACTCAATCCCTTTCTCCCATTTCACTACATACACATCCAAATCCTCAAAGTAAGCCCAACTAATAATCTTGCCTGACACCTTCTGATGTCTCTTAACTCTGTACAATTTGGTGTAGGCATTTAGCTTTAGAGGTTCACGTTGAGCTTTCATCTCTGTCAAACATGCAGCCCATTCAGATTTTTTAGATCAAAATCAGCATCTGTAGCTTGGGCTTTACCTTCAGTCTCTTTTTTCTCTGTAGCTTTCTCTTCCAGTTTGTCAAATGTATCACTACCAAATGTTTCACCTAAATCAGGGATAACATCGCCATCATGGTCTGTGTATAGAGGATAATGATCTGACGTTACATCCTCTATCTCAATTTCATCCACTCCTTGTAGCTCCTCATCATTCACAACATCGACTTCCGGAGCAGCTTTCACAAGCTTATCAGGATTTAGTCGAAACATATCAGTGAGCTGCTCGTCTGTCAGGTCATTGATAATCTCTCCTTCCTCTAGAGTGTAACTCACAAACCATCTCATAATTCCTTGCAAATCAAGAATCATAGTGAGTT
>BJCN01132127.1:0-13973 GCA_018326445.1 Flaveria brownii
TCAACAGAAACAACATAAAGCAATCTTCAACAGATGAATTCGATCGTTTGAATCTTCAACGATTGAAATTGATATAAGATGAAACGTCAACCGTTTGAATCGATAAATTGAGAATTTTGTTGAATCGATAAAATTGAGAATTGATGTTGACTTACGGGAAAGCAGGTTGTGAAATAGTGAAAGCTCCATTCTTCAACAGACACCAATATGTAAGCCCACACCTTCATCTCAATAAATTAGACTTCCTAAAATACCCCTCCTTCTATTTTTAAAAATATGCCACATGTCACTCACTGATTGCTTCTCACACTTTTTACATAATGTTCACTTTGTATTTGAACCTAAGCATTTCCTATAACGGTTGCGATTTTTTCTAAATCGTAATGAACATGCCTTACCGTACTGATATGAACCTCCAGCTTGATATACCTTTATTTTAAGTTATTGCATATAATAGTTTTTTAATATTAACAATTTAAGAAGTAGTAGGTCAAAGAAATATTATAAAATATATTTTACTAAATATAAAAGTATTCTATAAATGTTGACATAGATATTCATGTCATCAAAGTTTGTTTTTTTCTTTTAATATCTAAGTGTTGCAAACAAATTTATGTTTATAATTATATACATAATATTAAAAAAATGGTTCTATAGTTTATATATAGATAATTTAGTGTAAGCACCTTTCTAACGTTATTATTTCCGAAGATCACTCACATTTTCAAGAAAATTCACATACATGAACCAAAGAACATAAGACAAAACAACCAAAACAGTATGTTTGTACTCCTGGAGATGTCCTTGTACCCAAGGTAACAATGGGAACGAAGGTGTATTGAACAAGTGCATATAGTGCAAAGAATGTTAGATATTCTTTAGAGTGTGTGTGGTTTCTCAAACATGCGTGGGGTTTCCAGAAAAAGTCTTAAACAAGACCATATGTCTTCTAATTTATACCCAGACCCGATAATGTAAAGAGTTAGCCGCTTAATACATAAATTAACTTTATTTAATTTGTGAATTAATTTTCATATTCATAGACAAGTTAATTTTTATTTAATTATAAATTAATATTCTAGAATTTGAATAGTCTACTTCTAGATAACAGAATCATATTGAAGGTTACTTACAACATGACCCGTGCTGCAACCTCTAATGGCATCATAAGAGGATCCACAGTGACTCGTTATCTATTTCCTTCAACCATACACCTTAGAGTATCGATATCTCATTCATCTTAGCTCCATTTTAGACATGGTTTGATTCATTGTAATCCTTTAACAAACCTACTAACTAATAATCATATTAGTAATAAATAATAACATTTATTAGTGTCCAAAAGTTAGTAAAAACCTTACTTTTTTACTAAATTTCCAACTTTTCCCACATGAATGGAGATCGGTCAAAAAATCGAATCCTAGTGAAACCTCGATAGTTGAATCTTGCATATGAGAGGTAGTTATTCCACCTCGAACCTTCCTTTGTAAAATACACTTAGATTCCGTACCATTTGTAGACTTGATGCCCTTGAACTGATTATTGTAAAACAAAGTTGACTATGTATGTTTATACAAGATTCTCCCTATCTGGGCCATCCCATCATTATAATGTCTAATAATAATCATTGAACACTAGCTTGGTTCTGTGAAAGCTTTAGGGATTACACACCCCACAATTTCATTCTAAGCAATCCCACTTCTTTTTTACATAGGTGATTTATCTGAAATCATTAAAAATTTTATGGTTTCCATGATTTACATAAACCAATAACCACATATCATGTTATCCTCACATTGATGTCACTAACGGTTAAGGAATGGCCTAAGAAGTATTTAAACTCCCTTTTATAATTTAGTTATCCCCTTACAGTGACCACCTTTAGATATGTGAGTCGGTTGTCCTATTAAACCTAGATCTTAGGATCTCCAGTCAACAAGTTTATGTTTCTTTCACAAACCTTTATCCATGAACTTTAGTCTCATTTCATGACTTAATCTCTTATTAACCCTTAAGTTGTTGGATCCAAGTTATTATCTTTGACTTCTTCAACTCATCATAGATGACTTACAATTAAGATTAGTTGTTATGGTGTGTTCTTAACTCTCAAGGTAATCTTGTGCATTGTTAACTTCTAAAATATAATCTTAGGCCTATGGGTATAAATTATATATTTGAAAGATATAATTGCATTTCAAATGAACACTACTTCGCTCTGCCTTTTGTCGCTAAATACTAAATCTAACAAACTAACATCCAAAGCTAATTACTAGATGAACTTTGTATGACCTTCGTGTACTCTACTTGGTCTTGTGTTTGCACCATCATATTCGGATTAGACAAATACTTATTATTAAACATTCAAGTATATCAAATCCAAGTCACCCCATATTTAAGCGATACATTTTATTATACGTTTCCATATTTTAGTGCATAGTGCACACTTTATGCATCATCCAACTTTATAATAGGGCAAAGAAAGGTTCTCAATCACCATTTCTATATACCTATAAGGGTTGTTATTTAAATGGCTTCTCCCCCACATGTCTTTTACTTTTATGAAATTTATTTGACATTGCTTATGGTATTAATTTAATACTCATAATTTGAACAAGACCACACCTTTGTTTCATTGAGTTCATTAATGCTTACTTATAAAGCAACACATGTCTTGATGCAAGTTTCCACTACTTTCTAGTGTTGAAACTATATTTGTCATAAGGTAGTTTGCAAACCATCATAGACTTGGAAGGATTCTAAATCACATCTTGGATACACCTAGACAACAAATGTCTTCTTAATATCTTCACATGTTATAACATTTCCTTAGATTGAATGAAAAACAATTTCCAAATGATCTAAACACACTAAACTTGTGGTTATGTATATTTGAATGTTTCTTGTTAATTAGTCTCCACAGAGCACCCTAATTAACATGTATTGATCTAGCATGCTTTAGACTTGATACTTCAGCATGTGAATAGAAGATGCATCATTCTAATTCTTCATATCCTTAAGGAAAATCATAATATTTCTTTACCACATTCACTCCTCAACTTAGACAATTTAACATCCTAAATCTATAATATTCAAGATTGTCTCATATATATGTTACACAAACATACATCATCACTCAATGCAGTATCATAACTTCTTTTATCTATTAGGCGCCACACCTAACTCATATGAATTTTAACATAAACCTCAATTTGAGTCATTTTGGTAAATTCATCTATCAACAAATTTAATATTTTAACGTTATGTTAAGATATAGTCAAAACATACCGACATCCATAACATGGAATACACGCAGATTCCCATGCATGATTTACACATTTTTAGCATTTAGAGATTGAACATATATATTTGATTTAGTAGATTATGTGCAACAAATACAACTACTATTTAGAAACCATGAACCAACTTATGATATTCCAACTAGTAACATAAGTAACTGCATTAGCTATGAATCAATAGTGCCTGACTGCTTTTGAAAACAACCCACAAGGTGTAAGTCACTCAACCAAATTAAGGCTCACATCCTCTTCAAAGTTTAAATAACATTAATGGTAGTAGACACATCTACATGTCGTTCTGTGATAATCTCGTGTTACGTCGAGTCACCCATTATTCATATAATAACTATAATAACCTATAAGTATTTCATATCTTATAATTCACATATAATAAATTCTCACGTTTATGCACATGTTTTATAACCGATGTATTATGCATGTATATTAATAGTCATAAACAGTGGCGGATCTAGAAATTTTTTTCTCCGGGGTCGTAATTTTTTTCATAGGGGTCGTAAAATTTTTTCATAGGGGTCGAAGTTGAAAAATACACGGTGTCAATTGAAAAACGTCAATACAAGTTACAGATAAAAAAAATTCTGCGGGGTCGGTTGACCCCTCCCCACATAAGTTAAGTCCGCCACTGGTCATAAAATAACACACTAGTTTTTGTTGTGTATATTTCTTCTTGTGCTATCCAATTTAAATTATAATTATTAACACATTGAATTATAATAAAAGTTTATTTCTTGCATGTCATGTATACATTGATTTATTTATTTGTTCACTAAAATAGTATAATATAAGAAATAAATCAACTAAAATATAAACTTTAGTTCATAATAGTTTAAATTGGATATGCATTTATCATAATAGTTTAATATAAGAAATAATCTTTAACATATAAAAATCATATAGT
Source organism: Flaveria brownii (assembly GCA_018326445.1). Classification (NCBI taxonomy): domain Eukaryota; kingdom Viridiplantae; phylum Streptophyta; class Magnoliopsida; order Asterales; family Asteraceae; genus Flaveria; species Flaveria brownii. The sequence continues at coordinate 4,216 of BJCN01132127.1, forward strand.
GTTGTTATCTCCAACACTTTCATCACCAGATGTATTTATCACATTCGGTGACTCATCCTCCTATAGGGTTAGTCTATACAACCCAACTACAATGGTTATAATAGCATGTAAGTAGGTGGATTTTCTTTTTCAAAACATGCACCACTTATTTTTTGATGCAAGTAAGATCGAGTAACCAATACTATTCAATTTGCCTGGAAATATCACATTTTTCTTTAAGTTTGAAACATATTTAATATTTTCTAATGTTAGGGAATATCCAGTTAACATTTTCAGTTCCATTGTTCCCATACCAACTACTTGTGTTAGACGACCATCTAGCAACATGACCCTTTTGTCAACGTCATGATAGTTCTTGAACTTAGATCAACTATGACACACATTAACAATGGCTCCGCTCATCAAGAACCATTCAAGACAAGCTATGGCTCGTGTTATTTCATTTATTCCCAAAATGACTCTAATGACATTTGCTTGTGGCATACGTCTTGAGGTACTCCCTCAATAGAACTTCATGCCATCATATCATCATTTCTTCATTTCATCTTGAGACTTATTTCTTGAACAGTCACCAAGCTGTCCAAAATAACAAGCTGTCTAAATAGTTAACCACCCACAAGTAGTATCACTTAAAGAATTATATAGTTATTTTAAAATAAACTATTTATATTTTGATGATAAAAATTAAAGCATATAGACTATAAGTAGTTTAACTTTCATAACACTAGTTCTAACAGGTTTGACACTAAACATTTACATAAAACATTTTATAAACATTTATTGTTTTGAAAAAACGCAAACACACATGTTACATCATCCAATTGTTTCATGAGATCATTTTTTGTAACTCTCAAATTAGAATTACATGTTTACACAAAATATTCTTATAGAGAAACACTTATTATTTTTAATAATAGTAAATACTAACATGTTTGTTATACTAAAACGGTTACATAAATTATTTGCTAGATAATAAATTAAATTCTAAAACACACATTAGAAAACTAATCATTTACCAAAAATGATTTAGTATACTGATTATAGCCTAAACCAATCTTAACACATATGTTAGATAATAAAGGATCAATGATCGTTTACATAAAGCCAAAAATAGAGACAAAGCCTTCGACTTGTAACATGGTATTTAGTACTTAAAATTACATTCCAATCTTGTACAAGTCCACCCAAGAGTTATACAAAACAACTTATTTCCCAAACAAATATATATACAAGATTTTAACCATAAAATCTCAAATAATTTATATTTATCCTTTTCGTGAACCCAAATCTATATTTAGAGGATTTTAAGATTGTCATAGCAATCTCATGAAATGATGTTTTAGTTTGCAAGACAGGAGCTCAAAATTTATAAATAATACATAAAATAACAATAACGATACTCTTGTTATTAATAGGAAATACTAAAGCAAAATCGTATACAATCCGAATGTAAACAATAACATGACTTACGTGAATAAAATCAATTCATAACTTTAGTCTTTGGAGAGAACCTGCATCACTTGAATTTTGAAACTCAGAGATGTGACAACCTTAAAAATAAGGTTAGGCGAATATATATCTTAAAGAAAAATTTTATATTACGACCAATATCTTATGAATATTATTTAATAAATTACATTATTATGTCATACGCATGTTAGATATATATATTTTACGTATGCATGTTTGCATGCATGTATATATATGTAGAATTTACGTATGCATGCATTTATATATGCACATATATATACATATGAATGGTATATGAATACATTTTACATAAGCACATGTGAATATATTATTATGACATGTATGTATATTTTGTGAACATTATACGAACGTAAGTTTATGTGTATGAAATTTTGGGTACATGAACACGTTTAAAGCATACGATTGAGTCTTGCAACTAACCATATTACTATATATGTGTGTTATAGGCGAGCATGCTTGCGAAAGTTTACGCATGCATGTATAATTACCAAATGATAGATTGCCAAATACATTTCAAGCCTTTCAATGATCACAATGTACCATGATACTATGATACAAAAAAAACTTAACATCAACACAAAACAAATCAAACCTTAAACACTTAAACCTTGACATAACCATAACCGAATCTTAAACCCGATCCATTAAACCAAACCGAACCCAACCATCCTCATACCTCTCGGGTTTTTCTTGAAGCTTGCTACCTTGCACACTTTGTTGATCAACACCTTGCATGACTTGTTGCTCGACACCTATCACCAAAGAGCCTTCAAGAACTTGCCACCTAGTTACCTATAGCCCAACTAATCAAAGCTACAAAAACTTAGTCACCATCCTATGGACCTAGAGTAATTATACTTAATCCCTTATATATGCAAGCTCTCGGCCGAAAGGAACCACATACCCATCAACTACTATCTCAAGTCTCTCTCAATATCCCTTTTATTCCCTCGGTCCCGATCCCCATCACCATCCATAATCATCTCCATCATCATCACCCGTAACCAACACCATCACCATCACCTTCAAACTACATCCATCGACCACCATCACCTTTGTTTCCTCCCTCTCTCGGCTTCTACACAACAACCGCGACCATCACCACCTTGTCCCGCTACCTTTCAAGCATAATCCATCACCATCCGTGACCATTACCACCACCCTTACTCTCTACCTCTCGGATACACTAACCACATCACCAACAATGTTTTTCTCTCGGCTTCAAAGCATCAAATCACTCGGTTTCCACAAAACAAGCAAACAACATCATCAAGCTTCCTTCCAAGGTTATAGCCTTTAACTATCTATAATTAAACTACCAAATTATATGTGTTTGATAAATCTATAAGAAAAGATTTAACAAAGACTAAAAACTTAATAAAGTTATCAAAGGGTTGAAAATCTACATACAAATTGTTAAAAAAAAATTCGGGATGATATGTAATTAACTATGATTGTGGGAATAAATATTGGAAAATTTTTTAGAAAAATATTGACTTATCATTTTGTAAATTTTAGTAAAAATAGAATAAGTAAATTAATTTATACAAATTATTTAAAATAAAGAAAATACTAAAAAATACAAAATAAATTTGGGAAAATTCTGGAAAAATCACAGAATGACTGTTTTGAGATATAAAAGCTCCAAAAAGTATGTTGTATTTTATTTCCTTATTATGATTGAAAAATGAATTTTTAAGTGATCTGTAAAAGAAAAATCAAAAGAAATATTTAATCAATACCATAAATTGTGAAAAATTCAATGAAGACATTATAAATCAAATAAATAGATTGTGTAAATTTCATAATTTTTAGAGTTATATAGATATTTTTAATGAATTTTGGAAATATTATAAGATTTACAGAAAGAAATTTGCTACGACTTGGACATCAGAAAAATTATGAGATGATATAAACTATTGAAATAATATTCTGTAAAATTTTGGGAATTTTTGGATAGCAGTAGCTATTTTTGGTGATTTATGAAGAATTTGGAATAAATATAATAATTTATAGATAGTAAAATAAAAACTAATAAATTTTTGGTAATATTATCTGATTATATTACAGTTAAATTGTCAAGAGTTAGTTATATCTTAGGTTCTAAAAATTTTAAAGAAATTTTATCTAACTTATGAATTATTTTATAGGTTACATTTGGGAAACATGTGAGACTCATAGCCACATTTTGGTATTTGTAAAGTTTTTGGGGGAAAAAGCATATTGGTTATGTTGATGCATTTTTTATAAATTTTTTTGAGATTTACTGTCGTTTGTGATACGACCATTAATTCGAATGAGGAACCGTCTGATAATATTAAAAGCGCTACTTAAGAGAATATTATGCACCAACAGGATGGGTATTGTGATGCTGTATTTCCTGCACCAACAGAATGAGTGTTGTGATGTAATATTATCTGATTTTGAATTATTTCGTGACAGTATGATTATGTGTGTGAGTAGGTTTGGTTGTAATTGGTGCATCAATAAAATGTTTTGTCTGGAAATAAACCTATGATCTCACCAACTTTATGTTGACTATTTGAGTATGCTTTTTTAGGTGAAAAATGACTAACAATGTAGACTTCTCGTTTAATGTATACAACATTTGGGGCGAAGTAGTGGGAAGGGTCTATGTAAACCTAACCGTCAACATATACGATGGCAGCGTTGTGGTGGACGCGCATTTCCTTCGCATTTGAAGATGTTTAGTTAAATAAAAGTTGTAATAAGGATTATATCAAATTTTGACTTTATATGTAATGATGTAATCCTAACTTACAATATATATAATTAAGTTATGTGTTTTACGTATTAATATTGTTGTGATTTAATTTCCTTTAATCAATTGTGTTTTGAACAAATAAGTCACATCCAGAAACCGCTTCACGCTTCCGTCGGGATGTGACAAGAGACTCTTCATAGCTTTATCTTTGTCTGCACAAAGAACTAATGAACAAGTTGAGTGGTGGTTGAGAATTTTTATTCAAGAGAGGTCCCTTAAATAAATTTCACGCCTGCAGGGTACAACAACCAAAATAGTATGTTTGTATTGCAAGAGATGTCCTCGTACCTGAGGTAACAATGGAAACGAAAGTTTCTTGAACAAGAGCGTATAGAGCGAAGAATTGAATGAAAGTAACAACATAATTTACATGAATAGAAACCAATAAATGTAAACACATAGTGATGAATTGGATTGATGGGGTTGAACAGGATGTTAACTACTTCATGAAAGTAAATAACTTAAGTGCTAATTAAAATTTCACTAAACCAACAAGAATATGATATTTCTTGTTCACCACCATAATCTTCTAGTAGGGTAGAATGACTTTTAGGCTCTTCTTTCTTGAAGTAAGATATATTTGACCTCAGAGTGACTTTTAAGAAATATAAACTCATGGTGGGGAGGCAGGTATGGTTTTTGAAGAACAAGCACATTGTTCTTTATGATATTTTGATTCAATAGGTACTTTTCTCTATGTTTCTTTTCATCCTTGTCAAATAAAATGTCTATGAACATATCATAAGAATAAAAAAATAGTGCACTTTTTTTAAATTAGCTTACAAAGGTTATCTTAAGGATGTTGGGGTTACGTTTTGAAATTGATTGCATGATATATTAGCAACTGTTAGAAAACATGCTTTAGGATTGGTGTTTGTGTCTTTAATATGACTATAATCTGATAATTAGTGGCATTATGTAACACTTAAGAGGTAGTAGCCAAAAATGTTTTTGAAGATCAGTAGATGGTTTGTATGTTTTAAATGTTTTCTAAGTGAACATAGTATATGGGATTGATGTGTATTGTTAATGAAATTTTTGTTTTTATTTCATATTTTCCCGAAGGTGTTTGGACTTTAATAGTTGCGGAATCGATGAAGGGGGTCAATGTAATAGTTTCACAATATTAGGAGAGAACACTTAACAGATCAAATAGGGAACCGACTTATAATGAAATAAAGAATAGAACGAGAACAAGAACATAATAATATGGGTTTCAAGGATGATGTATATTGCTATCAAGTTCTTACAAAGTGTTACAAAGCTTAAAATGAAATGACAAGTACTTGAGACACTTTATATTACATCCTAAAGCCGACCATACTTTGAAGGCCAGCTGGAAACACTAATCTAGACAACCAGATCAACGTAAAGTCAAAAGGCAGATTACCTTTTGACTAGCTACTATAACATGCCATAGCTCACATCCTTATCTAATACAAAAAAGATAAAAGTACAAAATTAGAAAGTTACAGACTCAAGACCTTAATCTATAGTTTGATGAAAGTATAGACTTTTCACTAACTCATATAAGTTGGTGAGTATTCAGAGGTCACAACAGGACGTTGTTCAATTCTTGTCAAAAGGTGATTCTGAAAAAAAGCATGTCTTCTCTGTGTTTGGAAGAAATCAGTCTTTTGCCTTTGAAAGACTTTGTCTTTGAAGCTTTGGAAGACTTTGTCTTTGAAGCTTTAGACGACTTTATCTTTGAAGCTTCAGAAGACTTTGTCTTTGAAGCTTCAGAAGACTTTATCTTTGGCTGTGGAAGATTTAGTCTTTTGGCTTCGAAATATTTGATACTTAGTACAATTCAATGAGTTATATCAAATCTTCCCAAATAACTTCCTTGTACTTCACATGTACATGCTACGAGCTCTTTGATTGCATCAGCCTCTAAGTGTAATCCTTACAAACTCCCCCTTGGCTGATGCTACCAAAACTGAAGAACTTTGAAGCTTGATCTTCATCTGTTTATAGTACTCATTAGAATGAAAACCATTCCCTTCCTCATCAATTGGTCAGGATTCCTCAGACTTTCAAAGTACCTTCTTATGTCATAGAGATCATGCAAAGGGAGGTAAGTATGTTTTCTAAGAAGTACATGTTTTGACCCCGTTGATCTCTAGTGACATACCATATGTCTGGGTTGGTAGCAAATACCCAAGACAAGATGGGTCTCTCAACAATAAGAGGCTTTACAATGAGTGGTCTTTATTGAGTAGCCTCTTCTTAATCACCTTCAGGATGTTTTAACTCATCCTGAGGTATAGAGGTGGATGCATTAGACTCGTTCTTCTTCTTCTTGTACCTTTTAATGACCACCCTCTTCCTATTTCTATACTTTAACTGAGAAGGCTTTCCTTGACTACCAGATGGTTCTTGTTTGTCCTTCTCAGTTGGTCCTTTTTCTTCATATGTTCGGAAGGAGAGGGATCAGGACCCTGCTATGGGTCAGGAGATGAAGTTGGTTATGATGCAATACTAGGTTCAGATTATGTTGTCTCTTAGGTGTAACTTGACCTTAGCTTCAGGTACAACTTGACTTAATGGAGAATGCAAGTCCACTAGCTCACCCTTCTAAATCTTATTCTTTGATCACTCTAACATACTCATCCATAGTGGATAGAGTCATTGGACCAAGTCTCCTATGGAAAACCCATAGAGCTTCAAGAAGCTAACCATCTTCTGTCTGTCAACAGGCTTTTTCTAATTTGCTCTGATGGTGGGTCTTTACTTTGTAGCCTCTTCCCTTATCTTCCTCTTAGCAACATTTTTCTCTTTTAGCACTTCTTGCTCAAGGTGCTTGAGGTGTTCAAAATTCAATGTATTCATAGGATAAGGGAAGTAGGTCTGCTGCCTGATATAGGTTTGTGGCACCCAGGTAGGTTATCATGTTTTGTCTTTTTGCAGCCTTTTGCTCTTTTAGCACTTCTTGCTCAAGCTGTTTAAGGTATTCAAAATTCAATGTATTCATAGGATAAGTGAAGTAGGTCTGCTGTCTGATAGAGGCCTATGGCACTCAGGTAGGTTATCATGTTCTGTCTGTATTGTTCCCTACCTACCTGAGTTTGTTGCTTAGTAGCCACAACCTCTGCCTCAGGGCTTTCTTGAACTGGGGAGAGGATAGGAGCTTTGTATAATCTTTTACTTCTTCTTTCTTCTTTGATTTTAAAGAGTAGCTCTGCATCCTCAGCTTCCTTCCTCTCCTTTGACACCTCAATGTCAGCTAGTTCAATTAATTTTTTCATGGGAAGAGAGATGATTTTATCTATGTTGTAGTTCGTAGACCCCAGATAATTGGCGTTGGGGCATCCCTGGTTATAGCTTCTATAAAGCCAGGGGTCTCACTTAAACTCTCTCCTGTTGTCTTCTTCTTCTTCCTCTCTCTCTCCTCCTTCTTAATCTTATTAGGGTCATATTTCTATCTTCTCTTCCTTAATCTCTCTTCCCTTTGTCAGTCACGAACGTGTATGACTTAGAGTGCAGAGAGCTTCAGTCTTCATTGTTTGGTGTAGCACTTGAGCTCTGGCAGGCTGTGAGACACCTTCACCAGCTGTTGCCTCACTGAGGGTACTATGTGCTGAAGCAGTTCCTGTCTCAAGGTTCATAGGTTCAACTACTAGACCTTCAATCAAGGTTTCCCCTTCAAAGCTAATCTTAAAGTCCACCTCAGTATCCAGTTGACCATCAGTCTTGCTTGCTAGCCTCAGTCTATATAACTGAGTCTTTTTTGAACTCTTCAAGCACCCTATCTTGAATCCTTTCAGCTAACCTTGCAGCTTGCCTGTTTTGACTTGGGTTGGCAAGGGGCAGGTCAACTAAATAGGTGCTCTCATAGTATCTTAGGTTTTGAAAGTTTAGACTTCTTGTTGCCCCTAAGATCTAGAGATTACTAAAGCTCTTCTATCTGTATCATACCTCCATCCCATTATTGGATTTTTAGCAGGGTAGGATGGGGTAGACATAACCTTGGTATGCCTTCCTCAAATAGGCTTTAAATTAAGGATTCCTTATCAATATGGGCTTGAGGAGGTTGTTAAGTATGGACAACTACAAGTGAGGGTGGTTAGTCCTCTATGTCCATACTCTTGGCAGAACTCCCAGGTTCTGTGATTGTAAGTAGGACTTTCTCCCCCTTTTTAGTAGCATCACTCTCTTGAGCATGGGTGCAAAGGTTTAGGCCCACCACATCCATAAGTTCTTGTGGATGTGGTTGAGTTTGCCTGACAGGTCTCCCAACTAACTTGCCCTTTAGATCAGTGATGTCAAGTTGCTGATCATTAACATGTCTTAATGATAGAATTAGTTGTAGAAGTGAGAGCCACTTTCTTATGAACTTCCTAAACATGTTAAGGGAGATCCACTTCAGTTGGGGTTAGATGATAAGGGCTAGATATGGGTGATTCAAGAGCACTCATCTCTCCTTAAGCAAGGTAGGAGAAGAGAGACTTATAGTAATCACTAAGACCCATATCTTAATCATCATTAAATTAAAGGCCAATAATAGGTTGGTTTATATCCAACGGTTGGGGATGGTAGCCTTACTCTAATGGTTGATCACTTGAGTTTTAAGACTCAGAGTGATAGCTTAAGGCTTGGGCAATGAGCTTGTCATGCTAATCATGAGGAACATTAGCACTGATCAAAGAAGTAATGGGAGTGGTCTGCTCCTAAAAAGAAGTAGGAGCTCTTGTTTCCACTTACTCCTGCATGAGTAGTTGTATAGGGGCCTGCTCAACCTGAGTAGACTGAGTAGGGGTTTGCTTGGATTTTCTGGTGTAGGTGATGGTTATTTATGGATATGCGGGTGGTGCAGATGTAGAAGGTGTGGGTTTAACATTGGCTGGTGCTGCCAAGTTATGACCTTAAGCAATGAGCTCTAACATTTTTGGGACCAGGACTGTTTCTACCCCTGAGAAGCCAACAATGGACTTTCTTATTATTTTTTACATTCCGAGCTTCATCTGTCCCAATTTAAGAGTGTCACTAGTTCCCCTTAACTGTGAGTCCAGTTTACTGTTAAGAATGTGTTGAACATATCTATGGAACATATACTACTCTAAGAAATCCAAGTTAGCAAGCAAGTTTGTATAGACAAACTAGGAGTACTTGAATTTGACTCCTTGAATCACCCCATGGACTATATAGGATAAGTACTTAGGAAACTTGTTCCAACCTCCGTGTTTGTTAACTAGAGAAACAACATGGATGAGGTACTTCCATTGAGAGGAAACCTTACCTTTCTTAAAGGTTCTGACACAGTAGTCCCCTTCATAGCCATCTGCCTGAATGAGTAGTTGACAACAAATTTTGGGAAGGACAACGCCTTGTTTACCATCCAGCCTCAGATAAGAGTTGATGGTGGCTGGAGTGATGAAAGTTGTCCTCCCTTGCACTAGGGCATACAATGCCTTCTCACTGTCTAAGATGACCTCTTGGCAAGTTCTCTAGAACTCTAGGAGTTGTTCATACAGTGGAGGGT
>BJCN01132141.1:0-11440 GCA_018326445.1 Flaveria brownii
TGTCAGGGACCAAAACTGTTACAAAAATTAAACCACAAGGCATGATATGATCAAAGATTCATTTTTTGACTGAAATACTTAAAATGATTAAACCACAGGGACCAAAAACGAAATTTACTCTTTTTAAAATCTTAACTTTTTTCTTATCTTAACCCAATACTTTTATACTTTTGCAATTTGGCCCCAATGTTTGTATACTTTCAATTTTGGTCTCTTAGATTTTCATATTTCATAATTTTTTTGTTTTAAGGTTCGGTTTAAAATTCGCGAGTTAAGTCACCGCAGCGTACATGTGTGGTTCAACGTTTTTACCCTTATATTTTCCCTGTTTAATGACTCCGTCGTAACATACTGATTCTAGATCGACTTATGGTTCATATGTTTTACGTTCCGCCTACGTTGTTTAATATTTTTACACTTACTTTTTGTTCATTTTTATTTTTTACTATGAGCTTTTTAAATGTTAGTAATCACTGACGGTGATGTTATTTGTGATACTTGGTTTTACGTCACCGTTATAACAGAGGGTTGAAGACTAGTTTACTATTATTAGCAAAGTACACCTAGACGTACACGAAACTGAAAAACACCGAGAGGGACTATTATTTAATCGAATCGAAAACATTTGCGTTTGAACACAACTTTCGAATAATAATAATAATAATAGAATAATAATTTGGGGAAGAACTCAATTACACCTATTGAATCTTGATTTTGTGCATCAATCACACCCCCACCAATCGTCCATCGGACCCAATTTGTAGCATCAGTGGTCTAGGGTTTCGTTTCCAAACGAATCCCGAAGCCAAAATCTCATCGTTCTTCCCATGGATGCTTCATCTCTTTCAGATCGGATTCACATATTCGACGTTTACACGCGCTATTGCGGTAATCACAATCCAATTTCCATTTATTTCTGTTGTTCTGTAATTTGTGCATGTAAAAATTAACATTTCTTTCATTTCTCAAGAGTTTATAATATATGGTTGATTGGGTATTCAGATCTAAGAGAATTTCAACATAATTAGTTAATTACACCTTCGTGCTACATCTTTATCGTTATTAGTGTTGGTTTTGAATGTTGTTATTACCGTTAATGCTGATTTAATGATTTTAAGTCATTTGCTGGTGATTTTTTTTAATTGCAGAAGTGACGTCAGAGGCACTGAATTTTGGAGGAGATGGTTACAGAGCTGTGAGTGAGTCAAAGAAAGCTAAATATTATAGGGATGCTCTATCACACCTTCTGCAATTAGTCGAGTCAAAGATGGACAAAAGGTATGTTTGCTTAAGTTTGACCTTATCACAAGTCAAAAGGGCGGATAGTGTTGTTAATACAATAGTAACTCCTTTAGCATTAAGTTTTACTAGTAATATGGACATGTTAGACTGCTAATTTGAATATTTTGATTTAATATCCTTTGGGCTTTGGCATTTAGCTCTGTTAGTGTTTCTGTGTGATTAGTGTATTTTTCTGTTTGACCAAATTTCTTTTTCCCTAACTAAATAAAGATTCAAGAAACTTTTAATATGTTAGTTGAGAAGCCGAAGGTTAGACCGGTTTAAATGCATATGATTCGGCTTAGCATAAGTTTTATACTTTTACGGCTCACACTTCTTGATGTTACACCATTTGTAGTAGTGAGGTGATAGCGACAATGATAGTGATAGAAAAGTGTTGTCATGTAGGTAGACATATTAGCAATGTGCGATAGTGAAAAATGGGTGTAGTGGGTGTGTGATAGTGATGAAGTTTCTAATTATTAGAGCTGATGAGGTGTATTTTCGGGCCCTTATCTGGCCCACACTACGATTAGTCTTATGTACATCATAAGATGTTACTTGTTTATTTCTCTTATTTAGATCTCATCGATATCAATACTATAATATAATTTAGTCTGACCGATTAATGAGTACTATTTTTTCTCCGTTAACAAATAACAGGATGTCTATACTTGAAGAAATTCCTATGCTCATGTCGAGGCTTGATTTGATGGTGAGATATGATTAATTTGTTGTTATTAATATCCCTTTGAAGCACGAATGCACTAATAATTAGAAATACAATCACATTTGAAATTTGGCGATAAACATTGTTTAAAATCTGCAGGCAGACTCATGTGAGTTCTCACGATTCTATAATTTTGTCTTCTTCATATGCCGAGAAAATGGCCAACGAAACATCAGTAAGTTTAAATATTCATGAAATATGGATTATGATCTATATGATGCTACTTCCCCTCTACACAATATCTGGTTTATAACCTAATTTGGATTGCTATTTTTTGTCAATTGCTCTTAGCTGTAAGCCGGGCAATAATGGCATGGAAATTAGTTTTATCTGGAAGGTTTCGGCTACTTAACCAATGGTGCATCTTTGTTGAGGTGAATTACTTTCATTTTTGTAGTTAGATGTTAAATTATTTCTTATATTAAAAATGTCTGCTTTTCATAATGTATATCATGTTAAATATTTTCTCCTGCATATATATCATTCTGCAAAACGTGCTAATTTTTTCACATCCTCCTCAAATCGGTCTATATCTTTTATGTTATTTTGTTCATACGGATTTGATTAATTTTTGAAGTTAACATCCAGAAAAATCAGCGGCATAATATCTCTGAGGACACCTGGCGGCAAGTTTTGGCTTTTAGTCGCTGTGTACATGAAAATCTTGAAGGATATGATCCTGAAGGTACTATGATATAAACTTGGTATACATTTGGTGTCCTTTTTTATAACATAAAAAATAATCAATTGTTAAATTGTTATATATGATGACAAAAAACAATAGTCAAATTTCTTTTAGTAAAGTGCTGTAAATTGGTCAACATTTAAATGTTTTTGAGACATTTTAAGATAAATAAGCAGTATCCAATAACAATTGACTTGTTATCAGTAAGAAAATAACCAAATTTGAGGTATTTTTGTCACATACAGGTATCACAATAAGGATTAAAGCTTCCGCCTACGCGCATGGTTTTTTTTATCTAAAAGCTTACGATTTTATTTGTTGTTTCAGGAGCTTGGCCTGTTCTGATTGATGAGTTCGTTGAGCATATGTATCAGTATGACCTCTATAGATATGCTTATAGTTTAGCCATTTTTTACTTTTGGTTTTGCCATTTTGGGATCACTAATATGTAATTCATACCGGTCCATCTTCTCATAATTGGGTTGAACAGGGTTAATGGATCCGAGGATGCTCGTACATTTTGTTGCAGTTGCAGTGATTCAGAAAACCAACCAATAGATGACTCTCTCCCTGGTAAAACATTTGCATTTAGCCTAGAGGAATTAAGGGATGGAAAAAAGAACAAGAACTAACAGGAAACCCTGAAATCTGAATCATTTGGGACTGGGTATTCCATATCTGGGTATGTTTTTTTTAGAAAAATAAAACCTTTTCTTTTGGGAGAAGAATGGTATTAGTTGAACACTGTTTGATTACCTTAACCTGTTTACCAGCATCGAAACCCAATATGTTAATGTATTTTATAATTATAAAAAAGTAATACACATAATGTTGAAGTTGTTTGAAATGTGAAATTATTAAAAGCATAAAACCCTTAAAAGGGTAGTTGTGTGTTTGGTATTTCAAGTTGGCTTTTGAGGCGAGTTTAAGATCAGATTTTAGGTAAAGGGCATCTAAACAAGTAATTTTTAATTACATAAGATCAAAAACATGTATACCCAATGTTAATGAGTAATGGGTAACTGATGGGTATGAGACCAAATGTATAATACGGTGTGCAACACAGTTTAAGATCATGTGTAGAATGATATCTAATCTCTTACTCTCCTTTATTATTGCAGGTTTAAAAATCTTTCCTGGTGTAAAGAGGAAGTTGGGTGATGATTTGCAGGATGAAGAATTCACCGATTTGAATACTATTATTATGAATTCCAAGAAAAGGTGCACCAATTTTAAAAATAATTTCGTCCGTCGGGCGAGCAATCCCACGTATAACTGCAATGAAACCATTAAACATAATAACCAATGTGCTGTAGAAGGCAGCCTCTCAAAAGGCATTGCAGAACTTTTCTCGGGTCTGTCTTCTTTGCAGTTTGATCGGAAAACACAAGTTCCATATTCATTGTAAGAGTATCTGTAACCATGTGATTCATATTTCATACCTATTTGTTTTCAAATTCGGTGCGTTATACATACATAATATTGAGATAAGTCATGGGTTTATCTGGGATGAACAAAGGTATTTGATTAAATGTCTCAAAGAGATGCGATCAAGAAGGGGGAAACAACGACAAACCAGTGCATGATAACCTTGTAATTCTCCCATGGCTGATCTCTATACCATCAAGCTTCTGTTGGCACCATTGGAGTTGAGACGTCGATATTGTAGACATCATGAGCACTCTTGACACGAGCTTCAACTCAATCATCGCGAACATCATCTCTTTCTTCTCAAGGTCTTCCATTACTTTCACTTTTCTTCTCAACCAGCATCTCTGTTTTCCATACAGGTCTTTCATCCACAGTTCTTTCTTTAAAAGCAAACCATAAACACAAAAACAATTCAAATTAGTTTTTTTTAAAACTATGGTTTTCTGTTGATGTGAGTTTAACTGATCACCTGTCGAAGTGTATGTGTAAGACTATGTAGAAAGTTAAAGTCTCGAGGGTCTTCTAAGGGTGAACAATTCCATGAAACACGACTACGGCCTCTCCACCAGGGTCTCTTCTCATCTAACTCGATAAATGACTTAAAAATCTTAACGCATTTCTCTATTGTCTTCAACGCATCAGTTGCCCTTATTGCTAGGCCTTCGTTCTTTTCTTCTTTATTAATGTCCTCATTCTCTTCAATTGGGAAAAAAGATTTGAATGTTGTGAGATGAAAGTACCAATACAAAAAGGTTATACCTTTGTAAGAGGATGAATTTTAAAAAGAATAGATAAAACATGAGTTTCTTGAAGCCTACTGTGGTATGGGCGGGTGTTATCCATTTAGCATTCGTTTGGAATAACTTTCAACTTGAACACAACTCGTTTTGAGCTGTTTAAGACGCAAGTTATATAAATAAATCAAACAATGGTTCGCAATGACGCTTCTTTTTAAAACCCTAAAACTAACTTATTAGACCTCTAGGAGCAAGTTACACAAATGTGACCAAAAGTAAACTATGATATCGTCATTTTAAAAAATTTAGTAGTCATTCCAAACGATCAGTTGTGTTAATTAACAGACCTATATGACAGTGGTGTGTTATAGGGACTATAGGGGTGACATATTTCTAAATTAATGATCAGTTGTGTTAATTTTGATACACGTATTATACCTGAAATATCGGGAACTTGAAGTAAGCTGTTGCTAGAAGACCTTTTTTGTATGAAGTTCCAATATCTTTTACCCTTTTCAGATCTTTCATCCTCCATAAACCTCTCAAGCAGAATTTGAAACCTCTGAAATTTATTTACCAAGGTACTGCTGCATAAAGCACCATAGGGAGCAGATGTACAAGTAGTATCAGCACATGAAGTTATTATGCTTTCAAGCTTTCTGTATTGATAATAAAGTGCTTCCCATGATAAACATGATTGAGCTACATACACCATCTCAAAGTCACTTTCTAAGCTCTTTAAAATTCTTTTTTCACCGCCCATATATTGATTCTTTGCAAGAAATGCATCTGCAACATTAAAAATCAATCATATTTTAGTGACAAATTTTTACACACAAAGATTCATATATGCATGATGGAATGTGTAGGGCTGAGAATTGGTCGTGTTTGTAGGTTTATGAGTTGAACTTGAAAAGTTTATACGAACCCAGACGCAATATTGACGTGAAAATCATGTAACAAAGAAATCCAAACACAACATGCTTATTCGTGAACTAATACGAACATAGCATGTTCAAACTAAAATATTTCTATATTTTTTTACGATATTAATATTCTAAAATAGTAAATTACAACTAAAAAATACAAATGTGTCAAAATATATTATGTGTCTCTTTTATCTTTTTATTTAATAATAACATAAAAACGTATTTAGAAGAAAATATCAATAAAAATAGATGGGTTAAATAGATCGAAATTCACCTGAACATCTCTCGTATCCATTTAACCAAACCCAAACCCTATCACTTTCATTTTCGATTCATCTCGTGTGATGCATTCACACCTTAATTTAACATAATACTAGTTACTATTATTTTTATGATAATTTCCCATTAAAAATATGCTAAAACATATGTAATAGTTAATGTTATTTGTCAGATAAGCAACCATTCATCATCATTCTTTTAGACAAAAAAATGAGTAATGGTTTGCGTCCTTAATGCCCCTTAATCATTACCTAATTATAATATTTATAAGAAGTTATGACGTTATAGTGAAAACGCCCCCATCTATAACGCATCTATAATGCTCACATGGATAATGTAAGGGCATTTTAAGGTGCCATAATGTCCTTAACGCCCCATTGCGTTTGGTCTAAAATGTATAAATAAGTGGGCTATGATGCGCGTGGTGCGGCTAAAATAAGTGTTATTAAACACTAAATTGAATTTCAAAATATGTAAAAAGATACTATAATTAATGTGTATCAGTTTTGGATAAAATATATATCGAAATGTAGACAATATATACTACAAAGCATGTCATAACCGTATATGCAAAAGAAAACTATTATACCACAAAGTTATCATAGAAAAACAATATATGTGTAAAAATAATTATAAAATCAAAATATAAAAAAAGAAAAAAATATAAATACGTGTGACAAAAGTGTATGGTGATGACACTATTTATCACGAGTGATATTTAAAATATATAGCAATTTGACTAAAAAGAAAAAGATAAAAAACTCACTTAGTCCACATGTTCGTTCTTGGTTGAGAAGATCAAACCACCTCATTCTTTCAGTGTACAATTTGTAAAATGAATCCTTTTCTTCTTCATCAACTTTAGCAACCAATAATGGAGTCAGATCATCTGTAAAATGTTCAAATTTTGTTAGTTAATTTTTCAACAAACGATCGTTAATTAACAATATCTTGATATTTAAACATATGCGCGCACCTGTTACTATTAGCTCGTGCTCCATTACATCATTTTTATCACCCTCCTGATTTTCCAACAACGTGCATGTTGATGATCGGGTGCTCGAAATCACCTCTTCGTCCCTCCGGCTAGGAAACGTGTAAGAACTAATTGGTGAACTTGCACCCGAAAACGATGTGATTTCATCATCAAGATCCGAACTTGAGCATACTGAGACTGTTTCTTGATCAATCGACTCAAAGTAAATGTCACAAAAGGCTACTTTAGGACTTTCACAATAACTTTCGTAGCGTAAAAGCAAGATCCCAGAAGTTGTATTCGAAGGGCTAAACGAATCAGTAACTTCGTACCATGAATCCTCGTCTTCTGATTCAGTGTTGCAATCATAGGATCCATAAGACGAGCGTGTTATGATCAAGAAACGCCTTAAAACTCCAAGAAAGCGTGAAAATAGGTGTCGATCGAGAAGAAAGATGACGAGAAAGATCCATCTTTGTAGAGTTTTGATCCATAAGAAAATTTGACAAAAGAAAAGAAAGATGGGATGTATATAAAAGCTTAGGAAATACAATTTCATAAATCCATTTGGGATCAAGTAGCATTCAAGTATAAGCCAGCAGTGTGCAAGCATAGCCATGCTCAAATGACTATGGCAAGGTATACTATATATCCATTCTATCCACATATAAACTTGTAGTTTGTATCTTTTTGATTATAAAATTATAAAACATATAGAAAAATCATTATAAAGTACTAATTAAATTAATAATAACGAGTTTAAGTATTATGAAACTTTTTATAAATTAAACCACCATTAGTTAAAGGGTGATTAAGGTCTTGAAAATTGAAACAATCATGAAATTTCAAAACTTGATCTACAACCACCAAAAAGAAATAATAATATATAATTCTTGTGCGTCAAGATTGCCATGCTAATTGCTAAATTGGCTTACCAATAAGTGAATCTCTTGAGTAGCTTAAGAGTAAAATAACTATATTTATGTATATTATATTTATGGCAGTTACATAGAAATATGTCATCTGTTATGATTGATGTAGCCATTTATGATATCAAAAAGCCAGTTTCCATTGCTCTAGACAAATGGAGAGTGGTTAAAAGGGTCATTATAAGCCACCAGCAAATCATTTTAGAGTAATGCTTTGCTTGTATCTTGGATGCGATCTTATTGGGTGTTTTTTAAATAAAAATTTCAAGAATAAATAAAAAAGAAGCAAAAGAATAGCACAAGTAGTAACTTTTAGTTTCAATTGTGTTTTTTTGTTATCTTTTATTTTTCTATAAAAATTAAATATTAATGATTTTCAAATGAATGTAACTTTTGTAGTACTAAAAAATATTCAATCGGATAAGAAAATCATGAATGAGTATGCATTTTTCTATTATGCAAATACCATAAATCAGACGAAATATTCTCCTTGTATAGTCAAGGAACCAAAACAACATTACTTAGTAACTTTTCATGAAAAAATATAATAGTTGATGGTTATAATTGTCGACTATTGGATAATATTTGAAGAGAAAAAAACCATATTTCGGAATTCCATAAACAATAACTAAGTTACTACTAGTGGTTTATCCTTTAGCAACAACTTGCAATTGCTGCTGAGCTCATTCCCATTGATGTAGTAGCTAAAGAATGTAATAGCTAAGGATGAACTTTTTTTTATCGAGTATTGGTATTGTACTGAACCGGTACCGGTATTTATTTTTTCTTGGTTTCGGTATCCGTCCCATTTGCTTTTGATATTTTCAATGATATTGGTACTGAGCGGTATCGTACCAACAAAATCGGTATGGTATTCGGTTTATATATTCACTCTTTTGGGTATTAGTACTTTTTGGTACGATATCGGTTCGGTACTGGTATAGTACCGATCTCATCCCTAGTAACAACACTTGTAAACCATGTCAAAATATTATTTGCTTTGCTCCTAACGAGTTGTCCATCTAAAAACCCATAATTTTGCTTCACATGACGAATTGCTCGTTTAAGAAAGAAGTATCACATTAGGAAATGTTTCCACCATAAGGAAGACCTCTCCCCCCCAACCAACCGATGTGGAACTTACAGGTGCATTTCCCTAGTGAGCCTAGCGTTTACACTGTCACATCAATCCAACCCCTCGCTCCGATACTATATGTAATAGCCCAAGTAAAACGTACCATAATATTGTCTGTTGTACCCCTGATGGTGCCTATTGAGGAACTCTACAATTTTGTTATCATCCGATGAACTGCTCGAGCAGGCAAAACGTGTCTTGGTCAAGAAGGTTTCCACCGTCGCTATAAGAAAAGTTATGTTCTTTCCCCAATTGATATGAGACTTAAACGATCATTTTCTGTTTTACTCACAAGGAGCTCATAAATTTGCTTATGGTTGCATACGTGAAAATTTTTTAGGAGGTCATGCATCCTTATATTATTCTTATTTGAGTACGGTTAACTATGAAGTTCTTCTTTCATTCATAGCCAATGCACCTAAAACTTGTTGAGATATTAGAACTACACTGATTGAGAGGGAGAGCGAACCTTTCTTACAGGGAATGAGTGAAAACTTTCTCTACCAGTACGTGTTTTACCGGGGCGAACAATTTGTCGCGTGAAAACAAAATCATAAGATCCCCGATGAGATGTAATTGTCACATCAAATGAGAAGGAGACCGAAGCCTGTAATCATATAGATGATGTCACAGCTACGAGGGCCAGATTAGTGTGCTAGCTTGGACGGTAGGTTTCATAAGGGGACGGAGATGTAATTCTCGCATCAAATGAGAAGGAGAACGAAGCCTTCATTATAAGTGTAGTGGAAAGTGGAAACCTTCTCTACCAGAACACGTTTTGTCTGGCGTGAGTTATTTCTCAAGTAAAAACAATACCACGAGTTGCTGGATAGACAAGTCATCGGAGGCAAAACGGATAAGATTATAGCAGTGCTAGCTGTGATGTTATAATCGACAATCAATCACAACTTACTACTAATTATGAGTTCTTTATGTGATCAATTTCTACAGCTTATAGAGAATCCTATACAATTGATAGTGTATCAGTGGTAGAATGATGGTTTTACATCATGGGCAACATGAGGTGTTAGTTCCTTAGAACTCATCACTAATATATACATATATTTTCTTTTTTTTGAAGTATACATATGTAACATCACGTATTTTCGATAAATAGAATGTTAATTTTGTGAACAATACGTTGATGTTAATTCTAAGATTTTAATAATAATAATAATAATAATAATAATAATAATAAAAAAATTTATTATAAAAATATTGTAAAATAAATAGGTTTATGATATAAATTAAGTTTTGGGTTGAAAATGTAAACTTTAAAACTTGTTGATGGAAGTTTCTAGCACAAAATAAAATAAACTAAACCACAGGGACCAATTCTGAAATTTTGAAAAGTCACCCAACCCCACCCCCCTTGTTCCCGCGATCGAACCCCACCACCACCCCACCATTCGGACGGTTTTCGGCCACTAACACGCACTACGCATTACAATAATCAAATTAACTCCACACAAAAGATCATATATCTAATCCTAATCAAACTCAGCTTCCAATTTCATCTGAAACATACCCGCACATCACATACGATTCCCCTCCTCGGTCGCGGACTTGTTACAACACGAACACCATTTTCAAAGCTTCCAAACACAAAATTAACAGAGGGCTTTCCATCCCCAAGTTCATTAGATGCTACCTGCACAAATAATTTGATTATCATCGTCGTTTGAATATCAAACCTGTGATACGTGAGTCGCGGCCGTTCATCCTTCTGTGCTCATCAAATCCGAACGAAATTAGGTACATTGAATACATGTAAACACTCGATTTTATGTGGAGATTAAAAGCCCCAAACTTTCGTTGATTAATAGGATCAATTTGATGTTCAATTGGATCGAATTCGTTTTTAGGGTTCATATGAATTGGGGGTATTCAAGGGATTCAGGTTAAAACCATGTGGAAACCAATCATTTCGCGGCTATAAGCCTTTGGTCCACTGCTTCTCATGTTCCCATGACAAACAGGAGGTCCCGGGTTCGACCCCGGGCACCTCCATTTATTTTTTAAGGCCTTTTTAAGCCTTTACAAATTTCAAAAAAATTCCCAAAAATCATAAAAATGTTTTTACAAACATTAAAAATTTTTAAACAACTTAATTATTTTTCTGAAATTTATTCTAACATTTTATCTATTTTTATTAAATGTTTTAATAAATAAAATTACAAATAATACAAAATTATTTATACGAAAGTGGACTTTTAATAATAATTTAACTTATTTAAATTATTATTCGACACTATATTACTTTTAATTTATTCAAATAATATTTATTATTGCTTAAATCATGATTAAATATAAAAGTTTTATATTTAA
>BJCN01132264.1:0-10775 GCA_018326445.1 Flaveria brownii
CTAAGAGATTGACGGATCTGTTCATTAAAGAGATTGTAGCTCATCACAGTGTGCCACTGTCCATTGTGTCAGATCGTGACACCCGGTTCCCATTGAAGTTCTAGAAAAGATTTCATGAAGAGATAGGGACGAGGCTACACATTAGCATGGCTTATCATCCTCAGACGGAAGGTCATTCTGAGAGGACGATCCAGACACTCGAAGATATGCTCCGAGCATGTGTGATCAATTTTGGAGGAAGTTGGGATAATCACTTACCGTTAGCATAGTTCTCATATAACAACAGTTATCATGCTAGCATTGGTATGCCACCTTATGAGATGCTATATGGTAGAAGATGTAGGACACATGTATATTGGGGTGATATTGGACAGAAAGAGTTACGAGCCTTGAGGTGATCGAGGCTACCACTAAGAAGTTAGAAAGGATCAAAGCCTTTATGAAGGCAGCAAAAGATAGACAAAAGTCATACATCGATAAGAGGCAAAGACCGATTGAATTCAACGTGGATGACCGAGTTATGTTGAAGGTCTCACCTTAGAAAGGAATCATTCGGTTCCAGAAGAGGGGCAATCTAAGACCGAGGTACATAGGGCCTTTACGAATCATCACAAGAGTAGGAGAGGTGACCTATCGGTTAGAATTGCCTGATGAGTTAAGTGGAATACATCTAATATTCCATGTATCTCATCTAAGGAAGTTATTAGCTGATGAGGATATGTTTGTACCACTGGATGATATCGAAGTGGACGAACGACTTAATTACATACAGCAACCGGTGGCAATCATCGATCGAAAAGAGAAAATATTAAGGAATAAAGTGGTTCCACTTGTAGGAGTACAGTGGAAGCCCAGGAAGGGTTCCGAATCTACGTGGGAGATTGAAGAAGAGATGAGACAGAATTACCCATAGTTATTTGAAGGATGACGGGTTTCGGAGACGAAACCTCTTTAAGGGGGGTGGACTTGTAACGCCCGAAAATTTTTTCTAGAATAAAAGAAAAGAATTGAGAAAAAGAAAACAAAAGTATCTTGAAATGAAAAGGAAGAGGCTAAAATGGAGGGGTTAAAGTGTAAAAATGTACAAAGTTTAATATTTTAATATCTTACGGGCATGGCCGCCCATATATGTCAACTCCATCTGCCTTTTTTGTTGATTGAAAGAGGAGAAGAAGAAGAAAGCTGAGTTTTTGGTTTCTAGAGAGAGAAAGCAGCAAACCTGGGCTTAGGAAAGTAAATTTAGCATAATTAGTTTGGTTTTTATGGAGTTTCAACCATGAAACCGAAATCTACACGTTCTTATGTGTGTACATGTGTTCGGGTATGTGTTCTTGACATGATTAGGTGTTAGAGTTCTTTAAAAAGTTCAAGTTGAAGAATTTGAGCTTGGAAGCAAACTAGGTGAGTTCTAGACCCTGTATTTTTAAATGTTTTATCACTTATTGGGGCTGAAAATGTATTAAAATGATTTTATAATTTTTAAGCTTATGTACCCGTATGTTTTATGTTGTATGATGATGTTTTATGGATGTTTATGTGATGTTTATGCTTAGAATGGTATTAAGAAGCTTAGAATAGGATGAAATGATGTTTGGAATTGAAAGAAATTGAGAAGTATGTTAAAAAGGTTGCTCATGTGACTATATAAGGCTCATGCGCCAGAAATTTTGCCTTAGAAAGGATTAAGTATGGCCATTGCGCCCAAACAGTACCCCATGCGCCCAAATTATGCCTTAGAATAACTAAGTATAACCCATGCGCCTTAATAGTAGTTCATGCGCCTAGAAAATTTGGTCAGACGCCCATGTGTTCGAGTCAGGCGCCCCAATGGTGCTCACGCACCCAACTTTTTGTTTAGGAGCCTAAGTATAGACTCATGCGCTTGAACAGTTCATGCGCCCAAAATTAGTAGAAAAACAGTTAAGTGTAGGGCCAAGCACCCGAATAGTGTTGATGCGCCCCAACAGGTGTCATGCGCCTGCATAGTTCTCATGTGCCCAATACTTAGAAATTTTTTCTAAAATTTTGGGAAGAACAAAATAATTAGGGTTTGACCCTAGTTTGACTTTAGAGCTATAATTGTCTATGTTATGCATGATTATGATCTGTTCCTATGTTTCACATTATATTATATTGTATTGTGTGACTATACATGGTGTGTTTATGATCATAAACGTAAAGTATTATCATTAAGAAAGTGAAAGATTAATGATAAAGCAAAGCGAAACATAAATGAATGAATGAAAGTCTTGCAAGCAAATGAATGGAGGTGCACGACCATGTTGTCATTAGCTCAACTGTGTGCGGTTTAGCTAACCCTAAGGACGCACACAGGGTCAGTCATTAAGACTAATAGGGACCCTTGTAGTATACTCTAGGTGACTGGGTTAGCTTAGTGCATAATGTTCATGTTCTATTTGCAGGACCTGGTGAAGGGGTTATGCACTTGTACAACACAACAACACAAAGAGGAGAGTGTATTCAACACTTAACAATTCAAATGGGGAAACTAGATCAGTAATGAGTTTATAGAACTTGGAAACACAAGATGTAAAAATGAGACAGAAAACTAGAGCAATACACAAGCAGATGGTTTTAAAGGTTAAAGTATATTAATCTTCTAGTTCCTTACAAAGTGGTTTACAAGTTCAACTCAAAACCTTACCTAGTTACAAGGACCAGAAAATACTTATACTAAAGCCTACAGCCAGCCATACTTTAAAGGCCAACTGGATACATGAACTAGACAACAAATTCCATGTAGAGTCAAAAGGCAGATTGCCTTTTGACTAGTGACTATGACATGCCATAGCTCACATCCTAATATATTACAAAAAGGATAAAGTACATAAAGTGGAAAGTTACAGACTCAAGACCTCAATGTACAGTTTACCAAAAGCATGGACCTTTTCACCAACTCATGAAAAGGTTGGTGACTTATTAGAGTGACAACGGAAAGTGGTTCAGCTTTAGATAAAAAGTACATCAGATAAAGCATGTAAATATAAAAGTCTTCGGAAGAAATCTGTCTTCAATGGTTGGTTTCGGAAGACTTTGTCCTTGAAGCTTCGGAAGACTTCATCTTTTGGCTTCAGAAGATATTTTTTTTTGGATAAAGGGGACGGTACCCCGGCAAACTTTATTAATAAAATAAAATGAAAGAATACAAGAAAAAAGCAAAGGCCTAGAAACGAACATGACCCGAATCTAGAAAAACCTAAGCATACAAAAAAGAAAAGCCCTAATAACAGGCCCAAGAATTAAATCACAGCCCATCAAAGATCTAAAACTAGGACCAAAACAAAGGATTAATCAAGTCCAACATCACTATGGACCAAAAACTAGTCCTATACTATATATCTAAAAACAAAAACAAAAGGCCTTGTTATATCCTCAATAACCGGCCCCATATTCACCAAATAGGAACCAATGCTTATGCTCCAAAGGCCCATAGCTTCCAAGGCCCATTGTCTCTTCATTATATCCAATCGGTAGATAAGCATGCTATAATAATTAAATCCATTAGAACCCAAAACAAGCTGGTCATAACTAAAGGTAGCTTTCTCCACTAATTCTTGCTTGCTCACTTGGTTTAGAATACCATATCCAGTACATAACATCTTTTTCCATCTTATCCCTTTAGTCTTGACCTTCACAATCTTCGTTAAAACCATGTCTTCATCATCCCCCTTCATTAAACTCCTTGGGTTAAAAAACAGCAGCACCATAGAACCCATATCAGCAGCCAAAGTATGAACATTATTTGTAAGACCAGCTGCAGTGTTAAGAACAGAAGCAAACCAATAGATGCAAATCTCAGCATCTATATAAAGAGCAGCCGCATTGTTGTCCACAATACTTGTATCAAACTCCAAATTAGCCTTCTCCAAACTAGGGGTCATAATCCACCACTTTAACAGAAACCTTTGAATCATCCCTTTGCCATTTAACAACTCTAAAAATTTCAACTTTAGCAGTAGCATTGTAACAGGCAGCTGGGTTGGGTTAAAACCAAAGTAGAAACAAGTGTAGATCTCTCCCATGGCCTTTATCCCGAAGCAGCAACCAACATACATAAAACAGCACAACAGCATCCTCAGTAGCCATAAGCTCAGCAACCATCCATAAGTTTTTAACATCTTTAGCATAATCAGGTATCTAATGAGACTGCTATCAACAAAGAAAACCCAACCCAGAACCCAAGTAACCCACCTAACCTCACCACTACACACAGCACGCAGCAAAGAAAAATTAGTAATAATCCCAACCCTGCTCCCAATCCCAACCCAAGTCCTCACACAATTATACATATTCCCAACCCTAACCATCCCAACACTCATATAATGAAGAGGATATTGAGTTTGATTAAGGAAATTCATATGGTCAACAAAGTTCTCAAACAAGTTAAACCCCCAAGAATAACTCTCCCTAAAACCATAAAGAGCCCACCAACTGCAGTTTTGTCTTCTAACCCCCCCAATATGCATACTCCAGTACACCCCTATCTTAAAAATCATTAAAAACATAACTGGGCATCACATCCAATTGACAACTCCAAATCACAGCAGCTTCATCAGTAAACACAGACTGCCTCATTTTGCATCCCATCAATTTGGATCTCACAATATCCATAATAACAAGAACAAGCTCTTCCACAGATCTTTGCTTATCCTGAAACAATCTTAAGTTTCTCTCCTGCCATATATAATAAACCACAGCACCCACTACCAGCTTTCTAATAATACTCCAAATAGACTTATTAAGAGGTAAATTGGTAATGTAATCAATCACATTACTCCAGCTATCAGGACAATGAAATAATTTTGCTTTTGGTTTCAATAAAGACCAGACCTTCTTTGGGTAATCACATTCAAAAAATAGATGCTCATGATTATCAGCCTGACTTTTACAGAAAGCACACTGCATATTCTTCTCTGCATTCACCTCCCACCTTCCAATTATATCCTGGGTTTTTAACCTGCCCTTTATAGCAAGCCAGAGAATAAATGAATGCCTTGGAATGCACTGAGAGAACCAAATCAATTTTCTCCAACCAACATCAGGTTTAGACTCTTGTAGATCAAAAAATACAACACTACTTCTGAACGGCACCAAATCATTACTCCCCTTAGATTTCCAAAGAATTTTATCACTTTTCTCTTGTTGCAATATAGGAACAGGATAATTAAACAGGCCAGAAAAAACATCTCTCCATCTATCAGGCCATTTCCAAGAGCCCTGCACCACCACATCAGCCACTTTAAGGTTTCTTGACACTCTAGCTTCATATAACTCTCTATTTGTGATAAAATCACCAAGAGGGCTAAGTTCATGCCATAAGTCAAACCAGACAAATGTATTTCTTCTATTGCCTATTCTAGTGACAAAGAACTCTCTTACCAATTCTCTACATTGCAGAATTTTCCTCCAACTCCAACATTCTGATCCTTCCTTCAAGGGACAATCCCATAAACTCCTTCCTTTCAATTTATGAGTATGGATCCATTTTACCCATAAGGAATCCTTATTAGTTATGATATTCCAAATGTGCTTAGTCATCAAGGCTACATTCCATACCTCCAATTCTCTAATCCCTAAACCACCCTGCCATTTAGGATAGCAAACATCTTTCCACTTTACTTTTTCCTTACCTCTTTGCAAGTCACCTTGATTCCATAGAAAGCCCCTCAGCAATTTACCAATTTCTTTAGAGACAGAAGCTGGTAAAATAAAAACTGAAGACCAATAGACTTGAATGGAACTAAGGACTGAATTAATAAGCTGCAATCTACCAGCTAAGGATAAAGATTTATTTTTCCAATCAATAATTCTTTTCTTTACCTTATCAATAAGAACTTGACAATCTTTGTGGTACAATCTGGATGATAATAAAGGGACTCCCAAATACTTGATGGGCAACACACCAGTTTGAAAAGGCAATAATGAGGAGATAGTAGTCTTAACATCAGCCGGAACATTTCCAAAAAAAACCATGCTTTTCTCCATATTAGAATACAAGCCAGATATACCACTAAATTCATTTAGAGCTTCTTGCAAGACTGCAACCGAAGTACTGTCCCCATGACAAAACATTATAAGGTCATCTGCAAAGCATAAATGTGTTATTTTTAACTCTTTACACTTCCAGTGGTATTTGAATCCATCATTACCAGCCACCCTTCTTTTGACAATAAGATTATATACCTCCATTACTAGAGTGAACAAGTATGGGGATAAGGGATCCCCCTGTCTCAATCCCCTTTTTCCTTCAAAAAACCCAATGAGGTCCCCATTTACTGACAACGTGAAAGAAGGGGTTGTGATGCATTCCATAATCCATTGAACCATACAAGGATGAAATCCAAATGAAACCAAGCAGGTCCTAAGAAATGACCATTCAACAGAATCATAAGCCTTCTTTATATCCACCTTGAATGCCACTCTAGCTTCACCTCTTTCTCTATGATATCCCTTCATAAGCTCCTGAGTTAGTAATATATTATCACTAATTTGCCTTTTGGGAATGAAAGCACTTTGGTTCTTATCCACAATTCTTTCAAGCACTCCACTAATTCTATTTACAATCACTTTGCTAATGCATTTGTATAAAACATTGCAGCAAGAAATTGGTCTAAACTCTGAAACAGCCTGAGCATTCGAACCTTTTGGAACAAGAGCAATCACAGTTGCATTCACTTCTCTTAACAGCTTACCATTCACAAAAAACTCCTGAACAGCCTTACAAATATCATCCCCAATAACATTCCATGAAGCTTTAAAAAACTTTGCAGAATAACCATCAGGACCTGGGGATTTATTATCATCAATAGCAAATAGAGCTTTCTTAATTTCCTCATTAGTAACAGGCTTTACCATCCCATCAGCATCCTGCTTTGACAGTTTATGAATAAACAGCCCCCAAGGATCCTTAATTTGATTCACCTTGCTACTCCTACCAAGAATATTCTTAAAGTACTCCTCAAAGCCCTTACCAACCTGCTGCTCATAACACACCTTGTTATTCATATCAGTGATCATCTCAATTCTTCTTCTATTAATATTACTATTAACAACCTTGTGAAAGTATTTTGAATTCTTATCACCCTCACTTAACCATTCCACTTTAGCACGCTGCTTTAAAAATAATTCCTCATCAATCACAGCTTCATTATACCTTTTCAACATTGCCAGCTCTAACCTTCTCAGCTCTTCATCATGCGGGTTATTAACCACTTGCTTCTGAATATTTTCTAGTTCCTCTTTACATTTCAACACCCTCTCAAAAACATTACCTTGAATAAAACTCAATCCCCTCATTGGCTTCTTTAAACTTTTTAATCTCTTAACAACTGAAAACATAGCATACCCATCTACTTTAGTATCCCACACTTCCTGAACCATAGGAATAAACTCCTTCTTCCTAGTAACAAAATTAGGAAATTTAAAAGGAGTACGCCTGTTTCTGTGTAACTCAGGAATAGATAAAACCGCCGGGGCATGGTCAGACAATAGAAAAGGAAGAAATTCAGTTTTTGCATTTGGAAACTCATTCATAAACGGCAAATTCCCCATTACTCTGTCTAGTTTCTTCAATACACCCATAGTTTTTCCAGGAGTCTTATTCCAAGTAAACTTCATCCCAGACATATTCAGGTCATCCACTTCCAACTCAGATAAACATTCTTTGAACTCTGCCATAGCTGCTGTAATTCCAGATCCCCCAATAGATCTTTCAGCCGGATCAAATATTACATTAAAATCTCCCAAAAGAACCCAAGGACTATCTTTAATAACAGCCTTATGATTCAACAGATCATTCCATAGGTATCTCCTCCCAATCATCCTGATGTGACCATAAACAAAAGTGCAAAAGTAACTACTTTGTCCATTGACTGGAAATATATGGCATAACAAAGCTTATGAAGACTGATTCAAAACCATAATATTAGCAACACTAGGATCTCATCCCACTATGATCCTAGTATATCCCAAGCAGCTTCCAGCATTAGATATCCACTCCCATTTGCCAAACACTCTAGCGCAAACTCTATCCATATTCTTCTTTTGGACATGTGTTTCAACAAGCCCACAAATGTTAATCCCATTTCCCTTAATTAAATCTTTAACCTGCTTTTGATTAGAGGCTTTATTAAGACCTCTAATATTCCAAACAGCTGTTTTTAACATGATAAATTGGTGGAAGAAGGCCCTGCTCCATCAATCACTTGAGCAGCTCCATTAATCATTTCAGATCCAGTCATCATAAATTCAGCAACTCCTTCATTATCAGATTCCACCTCTTCTGTTGCAATTTGATGAACATCACATTGCCAATAGAAAAACCTTCGCTGCTTCTCAGTCCAACTATCTAAAATGCTAATAGGGGGCACTTCCCTCCTGTCAATAAACTCCCAAACTTCATCCCTTTGATCCTTAAACAGCCCAGTTTCATCATCATAATCTTCAGTTATATCTTCCACTTCCTCATCTTCCACTAATCCCCCCTTCCTTAAGGCATCAAATCTATTAGAAACACTCTTAACAGAAATCCCAGCATATTTAGCATTGCTCTCTTTTTGTAAAACTGGACCTTTATTCTTATCCTGCACTTCCTCATTTTGGTTTTTACCATCTACATTCTTGCTACCAGAAGATGAAGCAACAGCAAAATTCCATTTAGAGATATCAATTACTTTATCTTTCTTAGGAACATATTTCATTGTAGCTCCCTTACTACTAACATTACCATTCCCTTGTTTATTCACCCCAAATCTGTTAACATGACCTCTACTTCCCCCTTCATTTAATCTTCCATTGTTTGCAGAAGTTTGCCCCTGCTTTGAACCATTACCTTTTCCTCTATACCCATCCTGTGCCTGCCCCAGTTGAGGGCCAACATAACCCTTCAATCTAGTGAACACACTAGTTCTTCCTTGAGATTTATCATCAGCATTCTGAGTTTTCCTATTCTTATTACCACTCAAATCAGCCATATTATTACCATTCTTAACTACCTTATTTCTCCTTCCCACCACTTGGAATCCATCATTATCCTCTCCCCTAATCTCCCTCCCCAACCCATTCATAGTACTATCTACTTTACCATTCATCACCTGTTCCTCATTAGATCTTGGCCGAATGCCACATCTATCAACCGTATGCCCAAAAACACAACAATGAGAACATCTAGGTGGTTTCCATTGATAATCCACCTTTAAAGTAATACCCTTACCCAAAACATTACCTGAAGAAGGGTAATGAACTTTAACCACTTCGGGTAACTCAACATCAGCTGTAACTTCAACCAAGAACCGAGCATACCCTGCTCTTCCACTATTACTAGCACACCTCTCTGTTGTCATTTTGTCTAGATCAATCGGATCACCAATACAACTGATTATAGAACTTAAGCAGTCCCCACTCCAGAATTCCAGTGGAAGATCAGCTATAGATGCCCAGACAGGAATTTTCTTCGGCTCATGTTTATGTAACTTCAAGTTAACCTCCCACCTTCTAACACATAATGGAACACCATTAACTAACCATGTCCCATACTCAAGAACTTTAGATAAGCCCTCCTCATTATTAAATCGAAAGAAGTAAAACCCAGAATTGTTAGAAGCAATATCAACAATACCATAGTTCTTCCACATTCTCATTAAATGATAATTCACCACACCATAAGAATGCTTTGATCCAACAGTATATCCATACAATGTTTTCGATTGAGTAGCAATGTTAGGAGCTAGTTGTTCTTTCTTCAGTTTAGCAATCTTTTCACCACTAGGTAATATCACAGGAGGAACAAAATGAAGTTCTATCTTCTTAACATCACTTTGATCACCCACTGCAGCCCCCAAATATGTTTTTTTACCGTTTAAGTTAGCTTGTAGATTATCACCATTCTTAGAAGCAGTGAAAATGATCCCAGGTTCATCTGCCTTATCATTTTTCCTACTACCATCTCCCAACACACTAATAGGCGTAGCAGTTTCACAAGGTTGAATAGATTCATTAATGGCAGAATTAATCATATCAATATCACCCTGCTGCCCCCCTTACCATCACCCTTAATTCCAGGAACAAAAACAAGATTTATATCATTCAAGTTAGCCCCAAACCCAGAAGTAGGAACAGGAGGTTTTGGAACAGGCAAGGGAGTACCTGGACTACCACATCTTCGATTCTTAGTGCACAATGCCATTGCAATTTGCTTAATTCGTGGAGAAACCGCCATTGAACCAGTAGGAGTATTGATATTCACAAGAACATCGGAATCTAATAGATGGTGAACTTTTCGAGCAGTACTATGGTTTGTTGGAGTAGCCGACCGCCGATTGTGCTTAATTCGAATCACATCCTCTGTAGTTTGATACTTCTGCATTCGCTTACGAGCTGATCTTGTAATACGAACTGGAACCGAATCAATTGAAGCAGCTCCCAAGTCCGACGACTTCAATTGATCAGTCGGATCGCATATAGAAATGATTGAAGGAGTAAATTGAGAATGAATACCCGCAATGATTGTCTCCGAATCCATACCAGGAACAGCCATGGTAGAATCAAGCATAGAAGTTTCATTCTGAACATCTGCTTCGATATCGCATCCCAGTCGCCCCTTATCCGGTGGATCAGGAGGTCGCGAATGAAGAATTGAAGTGGAAGAATCAGTTAATAGATGATCCATTAGACAATTAGAAGTGCAATGGATCAATTGTAGGAGAAATCCCCGATTGGATCAGCCAAATCGGGAAGGAATGAGTCGGGTTTGAAAA
>BJCN01132345.1:0-12036 GCA_018326445.1 Flaveria brownii
CAAACTTCCAACAAAACACTCTAATGTGCAAAAAAGAAAAAAACTTTTTATTATTTGAATAATTTAATAATTTGTAACAAAGACCACACTTTTTATAGAAAACGAGTCGGGACTATCGAGTTTGACTCGGTTATAACATTGCAGACACAAAAGAAACACAAATCCACCTAGGCAAACAAACACAAATATAACGATCCGATTCAATTCATTCCAACCAATCAGAAACCTCTACTTTTACAGTCAACCAATCAGAGAGAAGCACACGGATTCCCTATTCTCTCTCAGAAGCCGTTGCGAACACAAAACCCACGTTTCCCCATGTATATATATAAACACGCATAATCAACGTTACAATTTTTTTCGCAACCCGAAACCCTAAATCCCCAAATCTTTCAATCATCCCCAAATTCGGTAAGGTCATTCTGCATGTTCTTCAAACATCAATCAAAAACAGTTCAAAATTGGTTGATTTCTCATTCTAACTGTGTAATCTTCTTTTCAATTGACCTTCAGATTCGTTGCTCTGAATCGCAATGGCTCGTACGAAGCAGACCGCTCGTAAATCCACCGGTGGAAAAGCTCCCAGGAAGCAACTCGCTACCAAGGTATCTGATTTGATTCTCCACAATTTCGTTTTCAATTTTGTTTCGAAAGTGTTTGTTAGTAGTAGTTAATCAATCTTCGTTTTGTGACAATTCATCAGGCTGCGAGGAAATCAGCTCCGACAACCGGAGGTGTGAAGAAGCCCCATCGTTATCGTCCTGGAACCGTCGCCCTCCGGTGAGCCTCCTACTTTCAGTTTTCATCACCAAATTCTCGTTATATTCACGGTTCTCAATGTTAAACTGTTGATTTTGTTGAATTACAGTGAGATCCGTAAGTACCAGAAGAGTACCGAGCTTCTGATCCGAAAACTGCCATTCCAGAGGCTTGTTCGTGAAATCGCACAGGATTTCAAGGTGTGTGTTTTCAATTACTTAATCAAAATGTCATCTAATCTCGTTTTGATCGGCAACTGATGTTCAATTTTGTTATTGTAGACTGATCTGAGGTTCCAGAGCCATGCTGTGCTAGCTCTTCAGGAGGCAGCTGAGGCATATCTTGTTGGACTCTTTGAGGACACCAACCTGTGTGCCATTCATGCCAAGAGGGTGACCATCATGCCCAAGGACATCCAGTTGGCAAGGCGTATTCGCGGTGAGCGTGCTTAGAGTGTTAGAATGGGTACTTGAAGAAGGTTTGTGTTGTTTTCACCTTCTGTTTCTGTTTAGATTCCGTTTGTAATGTTTGGGGAGTAAACTTGAACTTGAAGAAGAACCCTTCTATTGTAGGATGTAAGTAAATTCTATACAACTGATAAGTTGTATGATTTGGTTGGTTGGTTATATGTGGATATTATTGTGATGCTTTTGAAGTTTTCTGTTGGGTGATGACTATGGTTGAAAAGTGTTAGAAATTGATTCAAGGTACCTGGTTTATTTAAACACTAGTTATGTTTGTGTGTTGATAAAGTTTAGGCTTGTATAAAACTCAGGTGAACATCATCCCCCGCCGTGACCATTGGCCATTGGGTGTTTGCTGTAAGGGTCTACAATAGTGTTTTTTGATGTAGTTTATTCGGATGCAACAAAACAGTATGCGATACTAAAGTTGGATTGAATTTAATTAGAAAAACTCATAATGGGCTGAAAATAGTAAAGGTACTGCTTTGCTGCAACATTACTGACTTATTAAAATAACTTAATAAGTTAATACCGAGTGTCCTAACTTATTTACATAACCATCAGATTATCAAACACTATAAAATGATTTTTTAATTTTTTAAAAATTAAAAAGTTAAAAAGCAAGTAAAAAAAATCAGATTATCAAACACTATAAAATGATTTTTTAATTTTTTAAAAATTAAAAAGTTAAAAAGCAAGTAAAAAAACACTCTGATAACTATAGGTTGGAGTTAGTTTTTACATGTGCTTGGATACAGACTTTTTTTGAATGAGAAGATTTCATAAAACTAGTAAGAAGCTAGAAAAGAAAATACAAAAAGGAAAAAAATCATTAAATCAGGAAAAATATGAATTTATAATAAGCATTGGATGTGAAAAGTAATCCTGGCCTCTCAAGAATAACTCTCCAATTTAGCTTGGTTTTTCATTTATAATCCAGACATTACTTTTATTTCTTGAATAATGCTTGAGACCGATATAGGCATTCCCTCATAGAATTTTTTGTTCCGTGCTTTCCATAAACACCATCATGTTGTATATATGATTCCTTGCATTATTTTCTTTTTCACTTCGTTCCTTGGGATGGTTTTGTATATGTTTAATAGATCTGAAATATTAAATGCAAAGATTGGAGAGACTTTACACCATGATATGATTAATCGACCATATATATGATGCAACGTCACATAGAAGAAGGATATGCTTTGCCGTTTCATCAAAGGTCCCACAAATAGAACATGAGGTATTGGTAATGTTAATACCACGGTTCCTTAGAGCAATCAAAGTGGGGATACTTACCATCTCTGCGCGCTAGCTAAAAATATTAGTCTTTTTTGGAACCTAATTGTACCAACTAAAGTTGAAAAAAGGATGAGTGATAGGGTTGTCATTAACTTTCCGTCTTATAAATCTCACAATGGAGTCATCGTTTGAGCTATCTCCCCAAACCCATGAATCCTCTCCGTCTTTTAAATCAATCTGATGCAGTAGAGATAACAATTCAGAAAGTTGTTGCTCATCACTCGACGTTGGTTCGGTCGACCAAGACAAAGACCAGATGGTGTTACCGTCGAATAACGAGTAGCATTTACTTGATTGATTCACCCTTAGCCACCACTCCTATGATGAGACTTTTTACATCCACATTATATTTTATGAGAATCTTTTCCATTTTAGAAATGGTATTCCATGTGCCTGGAATAGAAGATAAAACAGGAATATTTTGCCATGGGGATCTTGTAACATGAATAGCATCCTCAACTTTCCTCCAAAGAGCCAAAGGTTCGGTCCTATATCTCCACCACCATTTCACTAATAGGCCGATATTTAGGGCTTTAAGAGAGCCAATTCCAAGCCCACCTTTATCTTTAGAAGGTACAAGCTTGTCCCATGCTACCCAACTCACTTTTTTAGTGTTCTCATCACCTCCCCATATGAATCTTCGCCTTATACGTTCAAGAGTTTCAATAATCTTTACCTGGGCCATGAAGAGGGAAAAGTAATACACAGGAAGACTTCCAAGGACTAATTTGGATAGGGTAACTCTACCCCCGATGGATAGGGTAATACACATAGAAATGGTATTCCATGTGCTTGGATACAGAAGTTTAAAGGTTTGGTGGAGCAATATGTGGGGTCAAATCATAAAATAATAACCCTTCACAAGTTTTGATATGATGTTACATTTTCAAGCCAATATTTGAAGTGGGATAATTAAAATTTGTTGTCTTCAAGTAGATAGGCGGTAATTCTAGGAGCAATGGTGGTGTAAAATATTTGTGTGTGTGTGTGTGTTTTTTTTGTGTGTGTGTGTGTTTAATAAAATAAAATAATAATAAAAGAATCTATATAACAAAAAAATGCCTACTGTTAGAATAAGAATATAAAAACGAAGGTTGTGAATTGTGATATAATTCGCGAGGCAGTTTGTTCAAAAGTTATGGAAGGGGTGGTGTGAATTTAGATTTTGTAGTCATGAAGACTCCTGAATGAAGAGGATGTATGTTTGAAATTGTTCTTTAGTTGGTTGAGGGAGGGTGTAGGTATCTAGTAGCGACCACACTACTGAAATACCGGGAGTGATGTCCCCATTCCACCCACTACTGCAATCGCTATACTTGGCTCCTTGTCTTACATCTTTGTGGATATGTTGGTGTATTTCTAATTTTCTATCGAGTTGAACACTCGGGTGATAAACCGCATACGGCTACAATCTCTTTCTTATTGCAACGACATTGCCTGTCCTTTCCCCAGACTGTTATTTTTTTATTTACTAGTCTACTATCCTCTAATACACGGATTGAGTTA
Source organism: Flaveria brownii (assembly GCA_018326445.1). NCBI lineage: Eukaryota > Viridiplantae > Streptophyta > Magnoliopsida > Asterales > Asteraceae > Flaveria > Flaveria brownii. Next base: position 4,032 of record BJCN01132345.1, read on the forward strand.
ATAATATGTTAAATAGGTTGTAATAAAATTATAAAATATTTTTTTCAAATAAGATATGATTGAGTTAATATATATATAAAGATTAATTTCAAGTTAACCAACAATAATATCATCTTAAACATTCATTTTTAGAAAATGTTTTTCTAAACAATTTAGTTTTTTTAAAAATAGTTTCATTTTCTAAAAACATCCTTGTAGAAGTAAAAAAAATGGTTTAAAGTTACTTTGTATTTAAACAAATGAACTGCTTAAGAAATTTCGCATCTTATAATCTTGTAAAGTGTATTTTGTTAATAAACATATTTGGTTTTTAACTTTTATAATATTTAATTTTAGATCTGGAATTATGATGATATAATTGCTACTTATAATTATCATTTATTAAAAGAAACATGTGAGAAAGTTAAAATGAGAAAGTCTAATATTATGACAAGTAGAACCTTTAAAACTTATTTTTATTATATACTATAGACTATAGATTTATTTTAATTTTTTTATAATTTATTTAAATTCACTCTCATTTTCTATAATTAACTTGTAGAAGTTCACTATTAAAAGTGATAATTTTGTATGAAGTGTACAAAGTAATCATGGAAGAGGAAACATTATGAAATTATGATTTAAGTGTAATAAATAATCATGTAATGGTGGAATTACCATGTAAAGACGCAATTATTACGTATAAAGAAATTTTTGTTTGATAATTCAATTCTTGCGTTATAACAACACATAAAGTGTGTAATAATTTTTGTGTGATTATTATTCGTTTTTGCATGATAATTTCACCACTAAACTTTATACATTTTCTATAGTAACATTTCCCTTAATTTGTATCGAGCTATCTTTATTTACCTAAGTGTTAGAAACACAACAGGTAAACTACAAATCTCAAGAACTCCAAATCTGATTAAAATTGAAATGAAGAACAAGCGAACCAATACAATCGACTTAGAACCAGAACATATATGTACAGACTTACAAGAACTCTTTCAAGATGAACTACTACAAGAAGATACAGACTCGAAGCCTGTCAGACTGATAACCATAAAACCCTAGACCTAAATCGATGAACTAAGAAGATGAACAGAGAGAACAGACGAAGAAGATGAGATGCTGAAGATGGGTGAAATGATGAATATGATGACTTCTATATTTCTTTGTCTGCTCTACGTCTCTACTACTCCCCTTGAACAAAATTAGAAGACTTCCTTTTAATCAACAAACTCGATCTTTCATTCCCGGCCCAACTCTAGTCCAATCCAAAAACAGCTTTTAAGATGAGCCCACAAGTCCATAAAACCCACAAATCCATAAGCCCAACATAAAACAATAAAACAACCATTAGATTATACTCATAAAAGTTTTATATTTGATATTGAATTGAAACAATACATATATTTCAACACTAAGAAATATCTTTATAATTTGTACGTTTTAATGTTGTTCTTTTATGGGAATTGATACGGTAAATAAATATATTTTTGTGAGGATTTTACTTGTTATTAATCCAGCATTACTCCTTCCCCTCTTGCTCATTACTTGTATACGGATTTGTCATTGTAGTGATCAACCTTGTAGAAGCTTCATTAAGCGACTAGTTTGTTGCTTATTGATTAGACGTGAATGATCGTAATAGCTTTTAAAATGTTGCTTATTCCGATTAAATATGTCACTAATAAAAGAAAATAAATATGCTGCTCACCCTCATCGCTCTATGTTTTTACCCAACCTTCCGCCTCCTTTGTTTCCACTCGACACCACTGCATGAAACTCCACCGGCCACGACTAACCATTAATCGCAACTTTAGGGTGAGCATTGAGGAGATAAAGGGGAGGGGAGGGTTTGAATTATTTGAAGTATTTAGTTAAATAATTGGAGAAATAGTCCTTTCCAATAACTCACAAGTTTGAATAATTACATCAAACCTAAGAAAGGAAAACTTGAGATTATAACAATTTAAGGTCAACTATTATTTTAGTAAAACCATAGGGATCAAGAGCAAACTTTACCTTTAAATAAAAAAAAATTCTCCCTTTTTTACGAAATTCATTTTATACTGTGTAATACCGGATTTACACACGTGTAAATACGGTATTACACATGTGTATAACCAGATTTACACATATGTAAATAACGGGTGAACAATTTTTTTTTAAAAATATATTAATATGGTAGGTGTTGGAAAGATAAAAGAATACTTAAATTAATAGGGAATTTTAAAAAAAAAATAATATCGTGAAAAAAGTTATGAAAGTTTTAAAAAAAGGTGAAAATGCCATGCGACTTGCATATAACTAAAATATGTGGCTTATATTGATTTGTAGAATTCTCACAAAAAAGGATGACTCATATAGTATTCAGAATACTGAGATTTTTTTTAAAAACATGCATAACTTTTATGTACGATATTATTTTTTTAAACGGTATATTTTTTTAAATAAAAGTTACAACAAAAAACATGAGTATTTCATATTTCTAAAATGAATTCAATTTTGTTATGTAAAAGGATAGGGTTTTTTTTAATGTTTTTAAGCTCATACTTCGTCATTGGGTCTTTAAAGCAATTTATTGTGTATTTTTGTTAATTATTATGTTTTTCTGAATACTATTATGTTTTTTTTTCAAAATGATAAAGTTTAAAATAATATAATGGTGGAATAACATTATTGTGTATCTATATTACGTAAACACAGTAATAAATTAACAACTAAATAATCTAATACATTAAAATTTTAAAAACAATGATAAAATAACACAATTTCTCATTGTTTTTTTATTGGTGTTGTGTAATCTTAAACATTGTGATTAAAAATACATTGGTGAAGTAACATCATTATATACCTTTAATTGTAAAACACAATGATAGATAACAATAAATTTATATAATTTATAAAAAATCACGACAAAAATATCACATTGTGTTATCATTACCACTATGAGTTTTGAAAATACATTGGTGAAAGTATATAATTATATACTTATAATTGAAAATATAACGATAGATAACAAGTTTATATAACTTATAAAAACAATAACAGTAACACAAACTGATCTAAAACGTAAAACACAATCATAATACATATAGAAATGATGTAAATATATGACACAACGAACTAAAATTTGAAACAATGATTGTGTAAGACAAAATAAGCTGACGTATTTGATACAATGATCAAAATGACAATCAATTTTAAACTTTTTAAATTAAATAACTTTTTTAATATAACGCTACCCAGAAATTAAAAGGTAGTTTTAAGATCATTCAAATTAAAACTTATTTAGAAGAATTTTGAAGGGTCTCAAATAACATATCATTATTAAAAAAGACGAACTAAATGTTTTATTATGGTCCTTCATTTAAGTTTTTACAAACCACAAGAAGAAACTTTAGTAATACTAAAAGAATGTTTTAAATTTAATTTATTTTAGAAAAGATTACATAAATGGTTTTTGTAGTTTGATGAAATTGCATACAGACTTTAAAAACAACAAAGTAAGTTGAAACTTTTATGTAGTTACTGTAAGTTTATTCTTCTATTTTTTATACTTTTTCAGTCTTAAAAATCCTTTTATTTACATATTTCCCTTTTAACTTTTATCACTAAACTAACATTTTAAACATCCACCAAATCAATTGTCTAAAATGCGATTCAATAATATTAGAAACAAGACAGTCCGTGAATTTCCATTATATATATATCTCTTCAACTTAGGCTTCACCCGTGAGCGCCGCCCGCAACCAATGGGCCAATAGGGCACCATGGCATCTATTTTTTCCTATTTTTCTTTATTTCACATAATGTTTTTTTTTCTTTTTATGTTTGGAATTATGTTAGTATACGTATTCTTTTTTTCTTTTTATGTTTGGAGTTATGTTAGTATACATATTCTTTTTCTCTTTTTATGTTTGGATATATGTATTATTAACCTACAATTAGTGGAGAAAACTACTTTCATAACTTCAATTTAAAACCTTAAAATTATAAAACAATAATCTTATAAGTTGTTTTAAAACTCAACCTCTAACTAATAAATGAAAAGATGTAGTGAAATTAAAACAGAGACAAATTTACATTACTTGTGGATAATTTAAACTAGAAAGAATTCTAATTACATGATAATAGTAAACCACCTAAATTCTATAGTAATTGATATTCCTAATAGGATAATTTGACCGACCAAAAAACTAAAACCAATTCTTTTTTATAATATTCTAATAATATAAGCTAACGTAACATTGTTAATAACAAGGATTAAGTTTAAATTAAAAAAACTTTTAAAAGTAAAAGGTATAATAAGTAATCTCAATCATCACCTTATTAATCAATGGACGAGATCAACATGCAGGGAAAAGTTTGTTAGATGAGTATTATATGAATAATCAATTTTGTTCATAACTTTTATGTACGATATTATTATTATTTTTTATAAAAATCACACCATAAAAACGAAAATATTTTAATATTTAAATTATGTACAGTATTATTATATAAAAAGATAAAATTTTGTTTTACGTTTTTAAGCTCATATCTCGTCATTATGTATTTAATGTAATTCATTGTATCTTTTTGTTAGTTATTGTATTAATCTGAATACTATTGTGTTTCTCTAAAATGATAAAGTTTAAATATATAATGATAGAATAACATTGTTGTATATATCTAGCATGTAAAATATAATAATAAATTAACAACTAATTGATCTAATACATTAAAAATAATAACAAAATAACATAATTTTTTATTTTGTATTTTAATGGTGATTGAATTATCATGAATACTATGAGTTTTTAAAAATACATTTGTGAAATAACATCATTATGTACTTGTAATGGTAAAACACAATGATTAGTAAAAATAAGTTTATATAATCTATTAAATATAATGACAAAAATAACCCACTGCGTTATCTCAAACAATACGAGTTTTGAAAAATTATATCGGTGAAAGTATATCATTGTGTATTCTAGTTGTAAAATACAATGATAGATAACAAATTTATAATCTATAAAAACAATGATAAAAATAACATAAAATGTTCTAAAATGTAAAACGCAATGATTAATACACATAACAAATTATATAAAATATATGGCACAATAAAATGATATTTGACATAATAAACGTATAAGACATAATTAGCTGACGTATATGACACAATGATTAAAGTATCATCCTCTTTAAAATAATAAAATGACACATATCAAACCCATAATATTTCTTAAGCTTTTTAGATTAAACATCCTTTGTACTATAACCTTACCCTAGTAACAATTTTTATGAGCTTTGACGTTATTATGGAAAATAAATAATACATATTCTTTTTCTAGGTGAAAAAATTAGACTAGACTTTACAAATATGTTAATTCTTAGTTCTATATGTAGGAGTTCAACCTCCATCATCTTCTGAACTCTTGATCTATACTATTAAATCAAAATATGTTAGTCACATGTTATTATTTTAGGATGTCCACATAGGCTCTATGTATAATTTGGACACATGTCATTAATAAAAGTTATAAATCTCTACACTAATAAATAAAAATAAATCCGGACACTTGTCACCATTCTAGGTCATCTAATAATTGGTTTTTCCGCTTCTATATATGCTACAATAGTTATTTATTAATTAATTAATAACTATCCATAATTAAAATTTCAAATATGTTAACTTCAAATTTTCAAAAGTGTAATACACGTATTTAAGATATAACTTTTTATATTATAAACCATGCAACAGTAAATTTATTTAATCCGTGTATTACACAGGATTGTAACCTAGTTACTATATAAATATAGTTTTCTTAATAAATTTGCTTAATAAATACCAATTTACTATTATGTTAATTAAAGTAATTTTTTCTAGAAATAAATAAAATATTTCAATAAATATATTTTAGTTAGAGTTAATTTTATCAAAATTAAACTTAGTTTCTAGCTAATTGTTACTAAAATTAAAATATTTTATTATTATCAATACTAGCTTTAGTAAACCCGTGTATTACACGGGTTAAAAAATAAAATATTAATATAACAAAAAAATATTAATTATAAAATAATATTCTAACATATGATATGATTGAAATGACATAGGAGTAATGAGCCTAAATAATAAAACAATGATATCATCTTTTTAAAATATTATTTTTATTTTTTTTCTAAAAACTAAATATTTTGTTCTAGAACAAACCGTATAAAAATGTCATTTTAAAAAAAATTCTTATTATAACTCCCAATTTTTAATAATTTTTGGTTTTAAAAAAAATAACTTTTTAAAAGCATCAATTTTAAAATATTTTGTAGTTTTAAAAAAGTTTAATGTTTTATAAAAATTTATTATTTTATAAAAAATATTTTATTAGACATAACATCAATAAAAAGATATTTTTTTAATTTATTAAAAACTATTTTAATCTAAAAAAGTGTAAAATAATATTATTAGTAATTAAGATTATTATTTTGATATGAGAGAGAAGCGGAAAAATTTTGGTGAGAAGAGTTGTGGTGATGTCAAGTGTCATCTCAAGTTACTCTTTTATTAGAGTAGGAAGATTCACGAAATCAAGCACAATTATAATGAACGATTCCATCACGATTACTTACTATAAACAACATCTCCATTTCAATGTACATCACGATTCCATATTTTAAAATCTAAGTTGTTTTATTACCTCACAATCCCAAATTTATAATTCCATGTTTCCGAATATGATGTATATTATTTTAAACCGTGTAACACTCGAGTATCTAATCTAGCATGAGAATAAAGAAAGTCCATCTACTATTTCCAAAACCAAAATGATAGACTATATATTTGTTCAAGTGTGTGTATATAGGAGAGTTAGGTTTGTTTTTATTTTAATTTTAGGTTTCAAACACATTTTTTAGTCAATTGACAGAACGGTTAACATAAATTACGAACGGTGTTAATGAGATGAATTGAAATTACATAAAAATAATAATTAAAACTATTGGTTGTTCAAGATGTTTTGATCATTGAAACTATTATATGATAGTTTTCATTAACCTTGATAAATTAGCTATTATACTCGTTGGTTAAAAGAAAAGAATGTCAAAACCCGCATGGCCACACAAGATATAATAAATATGAATTGAAAAGGATAAATATATAAAAAATAAAACCCCCCTTATCTTCCTTGTTTCCCCGACCACCAACCAATGTTCCCTTCACCATTCTTAGTGAGGATATAGAGTGCTAGACGACTCGTGCAAAGGACGTAACACAAGGCTCGTCGTATCTGCTACATCGCCAAGGTAGAATGTGGCAAAGACAAACAACACCTTGTTTGGTTTCGACTTTCGAGTGTGGTTCATAAAGGGGGTTGCTGGAAAATCGTGGCTGGCTGATGACATATGAAGAATAAAAGGGATGGGAAATGGAATGATCGTTTTGGGTTTTGTTTCTTCTTCTTATTTATTTAATCTTTTATAAATGAAATAACAAAAGTAATTTAACGTGATTAAGCTGAAGTTTTTTAATGTCTATCCATTGTGGGATGAATTTCCGAGGACTTGAATGACCAGTAAAGACTAGATTCATATTTTCTGATACCGAATTATGAAAGATAAAATTTTAACAAAATAATTAAAACAATGTGATGTCCTTTTTTTAGTTACCCTGGTAACTCGGTTAATGCGAGTTCAGTAGTAAAGATTGATTAGAATTTTACTTATAAAATGTATTAGTTGGATATAATTTTCTTCGATTGGTCTTTTAAGTATAAAATGTCTTCTAATAAACAAATATTAAAACTTATTTTCAGAATCAAAATTTGTCATGATCCATAATAAAGAAATTACTATAAACTCGATCTACAAATTATAAAAAGACGAAATATTCTTTTAAAGAAGTCGACAGAAAATATATATTATTTTAAAACAAATACACAATTTACCCTTGTTTTTCAGGTAATTTAAATTTGTTTTACGCCGAAAAGCATGAGAAAAATGACAAATAAGTCAACAATCCCCAAACATACTATTG
>BJCN01132431.1:0-14789 GCA_018326445.1 Flaveria brownii
ATCACAATTTTTTATAAAATAAAAGTTTAAGAAAAATACATTATTGTTTATTTACTTAAAGTATCTATTTGCACGTACTTATAATCATATTTTATTTTTAAGCATGATTTTATAATATATAATTTTTTATTAATAATAATTTAATATTTTATTTGTTTAATCCGTGTATTACACGGGGACTAACCTAGTAAACAAATATACCGAATCATATTCTAATTTTTGTATTTATATAATTAACTTAATTAGGTAAATTATTTGACATAATTAACTGATTTGGGTCGGAATAACATTCAACAGATGTAAGTGACACCTAAGATACTCATTTGTCTGGTCTAGAAAAATTGATTACCACAAACTTGCTGGTCTCGAAAAACCTATGTCTAGCAAGCCATGTCGTAACAAAAGGCCGGCTTGGAGATATGCGGTGTGTAGAAAAATTAGTTCTCCCCCAAACGGTTTATGGTATAAGTCTCATAATTAACAAAGATTTAAATCTAAAAAGTAGGATTAAAGCATCTATGACACAGCCGTTCCAAAGTAAACATAACTAAAAAAATAAGGCAATCTCTCCAATCTGATGATTTCATATGGGCTCATATTTTCATACATTCTCATGATGTTTTTAGTATGTTGAAGTTGATTCTTAGCTTTTAAAAAACACAGGGAAATTTCAAGGCGTTTAGGTCCCAAAAACTTAGGCGTAAAGTACGAGCTTCATGTGCATAAAATGTTGGTCCATGTACAACCAAAAGATGCACATATATATCTCTCTTTTACATATTACTCTTTGCATAAGATAAACATTTACAATCTCTTTATCACTTTGGTCATTTTTACATAATAGCCTCCTTCGGACCCTGTATCTGACTAATTCAACCTACATGCGCCGCCTTAAGACCCTGAGGCTTTTTCCCGATTGCCTCGCACGCCAGATTTGATGTCCAACAAAATGGTCGTCTCAAGATATATACTTGAAATATTCCATTATATCATACATTCAGAATAGGACATGAAATCAAAGTAACATTAATTACCAAATTTTCATGCAAGATTTCAGATATTGCATGTTTGAACTCAGGTTAGTGCTTTACAATGAGTTAATATTGAAAACATCATAATGGATATACAGACTCACCTTAAACTTTACAACACCCTTTGGGTTCCAGTGCCATTTAATCCACACATAAGAAGTCATGTTCAGGCTTTTCTTTGAAACGGGTCATGATACCAATCGCAACGAGCCAAAAATCAAAAGATGATAATGAGTATTGTAATAAGCACTGCAACTGTAAATATCAGAGCCTGCAGTGCAAGTATGCAACCGTCTTGGGTTAGTTGACTAATCAACTATACACAAAATGTGCAGTGAGAAAAATATAAGTGAATTTATTGGAACTTCAAAGAACCAAAACGAAAACATGATATGACCTGATTATCATAAAAAAATGGAAACTAGAATAGAAACAAAGAACCTGCATCGCCTAAAGTATGGAGACTGGATAAGATACGAGACCTAAATTCCTATGCATGAAAACAAAATAAAATCTTTTAAAAAAATCTAAAGGACCTCAAATAAGCAAGATTCCCTGATATTTGATCTTATGTACACAAGGATTAATAGATTCCAGAATCAATCAAGGAGACTTGTTATAAAGGTTAACATAAGTGTTCAAAATGTTCACCATTATATAAGAGTCAAACCATGTTAGTCAAAGGCGAGGGCAGCACCCAACGCAGCAAAACCACCTTGCATCCATCAGGGAGCAAAGAGGCGAAAAAAAAGAAGGAAAAATCTGACCAAAGTCAAATAAAAAGATCTTTCTAAACAAGCTAAAAAAAGTCTAAACTAGTCCAAAACAGCCAAAATCATACTAAAACATGTCTAAAACAGCTAAAAAATCCTAGAATGCATGTGCGCCTTGCTTCTCTCGGGCGCGTGCATTTAAAGCGCCTTGCATCTAGGCAACAGGCTCACGCGCCTTGAGGGGTCTAGTGCCTTTGACTACCTAAAGTCAAATGTGTTTTTCTGACAATAAATAGTTTAAATGGAATAATGTGATGGTAGAATTTAGATTGCAAAACAGTCTTATGGATTTCAAGTCATAATTTGATCAGAATAAAGTGCATTTATACATACAACTATTGCACTGGCAGCGAGTCCTGTGCGCTCCCTTGGATCCTTTTGGTAGTAATTTCTGAAGTACAAGATTGTTGCATAATACCAAAGCAATGGGAATATGAACCCAAATAAGAGGCTGCAAAAGCACAAATACCCACATTAAGATTTATGTATTGTAGATATAGCAAGATGAACATGTCACCAGGTATGACAGATTTGGTAATGTGTAAATTTAAGTACGGATTCGGTTTGGCTGACCCACAAACACAACTTTTTTGTCCATCTTTTATGAATAACTAATGTGGTCATTATGATTATCAAAATGGTACTCTTACAATAATATTCAAGTCCTTCAAGAACAAGTTTTAGGAGGTTGTATGCAATAAATATAAGAGTCGGTGATTCTCAACCCATTTGACCCGTTTGCACTTTCTCTTTTAATTAACATTATATTTGACCTGTTTGGGGAAAAAACACAATACAAAGTTTATTTGACCCGTTTGAGATAAAACACAACCTAGAGTTCAACGTAAGCTTACCAAAACCATCCTATCCCAAATCCAAAGCAAGGTAGAGGTTTATCAAAATATCCTAGCTCATTATCCTCTGCATCTCCAATTAATGTGTAATCTCCACTATTATGTTGCTTTAAATCAGATGAAACCACTGCATACACCAACAGAACAAATCGATACACGAAATAATCAAAACAAACAAAGATACAAGTAATATCTTCTTTGATTCTTAAACTAGAAAGCATTAACAAATCAACAGATGCTTAATAAACAATAAAGATGATTACTTTGGTAGGTAAGTCAGTTTCTTCAGCTTCTATTTCTTCAAAAAAACCTGTTGCAGGAACACTTAGTATATTATTATCAAGCATTGTGAATCAGAAAGCTTACAAACCCTAAAGCTCAACAGCTTCAATCAAGAAGATGATGATCATCTACAATAACAACCATCAAGATTCAAGATTATTATTATTAGATAACAATTAACAAACACTAACACAATCTTGATACTGTGAGAATCAATGTAGTGGTGCTAATTTAGTAAACCCCTTTATTGAAATTGAAGATGTTGAATTAAACGAAAGTGGATTGTTGAATTGGATTGAATTGTTGAATAGATTATAGAATGAAGTTGGTATGAAGATAGTAAATGCAAGAGTAAGGGATGAAACGACGTCGCACCGTCGCCGGTTGAGTTTGACGTTGGTAGACCGGAGGCGGTGTACAGATATCCAGGAGGTGTTAGGTAAAGACGTAAAGGTCATTGAGGTTTATCGTGTTAATTAAAAAAACTCAATACTCGTTGAATAAATTTATATAAGTATATTGTCCATATTATATGATTTGATTACAAGTTGTTACGAGGGAACGATATGAAAAATTTATTGTTTAATATATATTTTTGGAAAACATTGTTTAAAACCCTATAATTGTTTTAATATATTTTAAATGGTTATGAGTGAAGAAGAAAGGAAAAAGAATGATAAAGTTGAAAATTAAAGATAAAAAGTAATGTTTTCTAGTTTAATTATATAGATAAAGATAAAGAATAAGTTATGAATGCTTTAGCCATACCATATAATATCGGGAATACACTCACATAAATTTAAAGAACAGGTTGTGAATGCTTCAATCAGAGTTTTATTGTCGTTAAAGTTGTTTTTTTGTGAGTTTGATAAATTAAGAAAAAGATTCAGGAATGGAATTAAGGATATAATTAGAAATGATAAATTTTCAAATATATGAGTGTTTAGAAGTTTGAATGAAATAAAAAATTAAAGAGAAAATTGCATAAATTGTGTATTCTAGTTTATCATAATTCGACATTGTATATATACGATTAATGTTTAAAGAGAACATTGCATAAATAGGATCGCACGTTTGTTTTCTGGATTTTGAAATTTGTAAAGTTAATTCAGACTTTGATGTAGTTCTTACAATTTGGTCGTTAAATATTAAAAAATTTACAAAGTTATTCAAAATTTTCACGTACGCATTGCACTTTTGTCTTTCAAAAATAAATTTAACAGTTAACTTAAACTTTATAAAATATATAAAAACTAAATAAATTTATTGTTATAAATAAAACATACAATAAATACACAAAATAGTTAATCTTAGTTTTCATCCCTAACTTTTGCAAAATGTTTCCGTTTGAATACCAATCTCTAAATTGTCTTCGTTATTGGTCTGAGTTTTAATAATCGTTTCTGTTTTCGTCATTTAACTAACGGTGTTAACATTTTTCTGTTAAGTGATTATGAAATGACTACAATACTCCTAATTCAAAATTAAAAACTCATCGAAACTAAATAAACCCCACCTTCCTCTTCGTTACCACCAATCACCCCAACAACCTTCCTCTGACGCCTTCCTCCACTGGCACCACCCTACCACCATCACCATACCACCTACCACCAGCATCTAACCTCTACATCCCTTATCGCGACCAAATCTAGGATTTCGGGTTTCATCAAATGAAGATTATCGCCAACCACCATCATCATACTACCACCATCACACGACCACCGTTGACTAACCATCTACGTTCTTTAAGGCTAGGCATCACACAACCATGATCGAACAATCATCTCTCTTTAATAGCGATGGAGATGGCTGTCGGAGGATGTGGTAGGAGGTGGTCGTAACTCTGTAAATGAGATGCCACCGATGCTATATATTATCTCATCACCCAAATTTTCCACCGTTGTCGCCGTCGCTGCTATGAATGATATCCAAACCCTAAATACTCGTTTACGTATCATTGGTAGTGGACCCGCGACGTATACCGCCTTTATCTACGCCTCCCGTGCAGAGATCAGACCTCTTATGTTTAAAGGATGGCCAACGACATTGCCATCGAGGCCAGCTTACAACCACCACCGACGTCGAGAACTTCCTGCGGTTTCTTGAAGGTATCATAGGGTTTAATTGAACTCGTGGAGCGATGTAAACAACAACCAATCGATTTGGTACTAAGATATTATTCGATTTGAGCACAACCACAGCGCAACAATGGTGATGATAGTGGTCGAGCTAGAGGTTGCAGGTGTTGGTGATGTTCGGCCTAGATTTCTACATTGGTGGTTATGGGTGGGTCGGGGTCGGTGGCAATGGAGAGAGAGAGAGAGAGAGAGAGAGAGAGAGAGAGAGAGAGAGAGAGAGAGAGAGAGGGGGATATATAGAGAGACAGGGAGAGAGAGAGAGAGGGGTGAGAAGTGATTTAAAAAAATCATTTAAGTCTAGCGGTATTTTGGTCTTTTAAAAAACTAACAAAAAATGTTAACTTCATTAGTAAAAAAACAATAATAAAAATGATTTGCAAAACTCAAGTCAATAATGAAAACAAACTAAACGTTAATACTTAAATGAAAACAATTCGTAAAACCAAAGAACTAAAACCAAGATTAACTCTACACAAAAATTTAAAGTAGTTTTAAAATTTTGAAAACCAAATATACAATCTAATTAACATCATTTATATAATTTTCTCATATTAAAAATACGAACCAAGTAATGAGTAGGTCTCTATTCTCTAATATTTAGCGCAAACATAAACCTAACTTTTTTTTAAAACTGATTAATTGTTAGTATCAATAAATTAGTAATATTAATAGATGTCTTTTTTAAACCTGACCTCCCGGGAGAGACAAACCTAACCCAACTAATGCACATTGAACAACACTAGGGCGAAAACCTCATCTCGCCGCCACAACACTCTGATCTTCTTCCCTCCACCCTAATACCACATCAATTTTGATCACAAAACAATGGGCAAAAAGCACAAACTCGATACAATCAACACAGAAAGAATCGCTCCAGCGGCGGAAGACGACGGCGTACAACCGCAGGCATCACCGGCGCCGGAAGAACATTCAAAGAAGAAGCATAAGAACAAGAAAACCCACAAAAGAGAAGAAACAATTGAGGTCAAAATCGAGTCCATCAACGGAAGTTCTGACAAGTCGTTACCTTTAATCGGGTATTTTCCATCTGGGTATGACCCGGAAAAGCGCCAACGGGTCGAGGAACCTAGGGTTAGGGTTTTGAAACACGTGAAGCGAAACACTAGATTGCAGCTTGTGGTGAGCCCTAGTCAGTCTTCTCCGGTGAACTTCGTCGGAACTAATTATTCCGGCGAGGCGGCGGCGCCGCAGATGTGCTCTTATGCTCTTGGTGTTCTTGATAAGAAGACGCAGACGTTGAAGATTGTGCAGATTGAATCCAATAAGGTATTGAACTTTGCAACTTATGCTTATACAGGTAGTTATATGTTATAGTATTAGAATTTCGTTGACGTATATTGTTCTTTTGTGTTGAGGTTAGATCTTTAGATTGGAACCAAGACTTGGGGATCATGACAATGCTGCAGATGAAGCTTCTAGAAAGGTGGAGAATGAAGGAACTGTGGAAGATAGTAAAATGAAGTTTAACTTCTCAACGAAGAAGTCTGAACGAACGGTAGGGTGACATTCGAGTTAAACATGTTATTTCAGTATGATTCTATTTCGTGAGTAGTAGTTTTGGTATTAGCATTGATTGTTAAGGTTATCAAAATACTTGTTTTTTTGAAAAAAAAGTTGCAAGCTTTTGGCACAGTCTCGGTTTTAAAGCGCAAGGCGATTCGGAAACGCCTCATGTGCAATCAGGGGTTGTAGGATGCTGGCATGTGAAACATGGGATAGATAGTTTTTTGAATGGTTTACTTGATAAAATGACTGATATGTAAAAAAGACCAGAGAGATGCAGCTTTTGGTTGCACATAAAGCTTATTTGGTTGTACATAGAGCAACACCTTGTGTATGGGAAGCTATTGCTTCTTGCCTCAGTTTTCGGGATCTAAACGCCTTGTGCTTTTTAAAACCAAGGCCACATTATCCATCAAAGCTGATTTTTTTTAATTAGAACTCGTAAAAGAATTGTCTGGGTCATAGGCTACAACTCACCATTAAATACACATTTGATGATCTTGAATCTTTATCTTTTTGTTTCTTTGTGACATCATTAGTCATAATGTCCTTACGGGTTTAAAATGATATAATTATGATACCATAGGCGAAAAAAGAACGGGCTCTACGTGCATATCGTGATCCTGAGGCGCAGGAAGATTTGAACAGCAAGATGGCTGATGCAATGGTTAACACAGAAGCCCTAGAAGTTGGTGTCGAAACTAGTATTATTGCTCGTAATATTCCACCTTATGATGTATCAGCAACTATACCTCAACAAGCTTATCCACTAGAAAAAATCATCTTAAAGGGAGAATGGAGATACCTTTCAGATATCGTTGAGCTTTTGCAAGAAGGCAAAGATATAACCACTGCAGCGTACCCTCAATTTGTTTGTAACAGAATACATAAGATCGAAGAGGTCAAGGTATAAAATTTACTTTTTTTTCCAATATCCTCAACACAATGTTTTTTTTCTTTCTTTCATATACTGTTAGATTAGTGCAGGGATGGCACCGTGGCAAAATGAGTAGGTCAGGTGGGTTGGCTAAAGGATCAAATGTGTACTTTTTGCATGGGTTAAAATTTGTTGGCTTGACCCAGAAACACGTTTTGCAGTTGGTCTATGTCTTTCATACATAATTGGTGTCTCAAATACATTTGTTGAGGTGATATATGATATTTTATGCATTGAAAACACACTTTAAAAGAGTTAATCTTTTGTATGGGTATTTGACCCTCATAGATAAAACGTAAGCCACTAGGAGCCATTTTCTGTCAGTGGGTTGTAATTGCCACCTCAAGATTACAGTCTTCTACTAAAGTTTGGAAAACTACGGCCTTAATTAAGTCGCTAAAGTTTATTCTTACATGATTAAATCCCTCTACATGAAACACGTTTAACTTGTTAAAATTAACAAAATAGTTATTTTTTATCCTAAAACTTTATCTGAGTTTTCCCTTCAGTTTTATAAGTTAAGGGATTTAATCATATAAAGCCAAAGGTTAGGAGTTAATCCTGCAAACAAGAAAGTCCACATGATGGTTTTCTGAAATATTCTCTTCTAATAAGCAAAACCAGTTCATATTCAATCGTTCGTAAATGCACTTCATAAATATACTTTTTTTGTTATTTTTTCTCTGTAAGTACACCATATATAAATATAATATATGGTCCATATTGTAGGACGAGGAGGTGAAGGAGAGTCTTGCTTGCATATTTTCATACATTAATCATCTTATAAAGTTCAAGGATAAGCATAGCATGGATGGTTTTTCCTCTGCAAAACATCATAAATTCCCATCCATTTTAACTCAGAAATTCAATGACATGTTTGCCAACGCTGAATCAAAACGGCTTGCTGATGACAAAAGGGATCTTCTTATTAGTTATGTTTTGGTGCTCACCCTTTTTGTTGACAACTTCAAAACAGAATTCTCAGATATTGCTAAAGATCTAAGAATGTCTACTGTCGCATTGAGGCCTCATTTTGAATTTTTGGGCTGCAAATTTGTCAGAGAAAATAATATTATGCTGGCCACACTTCCTGCCCCTCTTAAATTTCCGGAAGTCAGGACTAGGCGCCGACGAAGAACATGAGTTCATCGTTTGGGTGCTAGTTTTTTGTTGCTGGAAATGGTGATAGCAGAGAGACGTTTCTGTAAGTTTGTTATCTGGATATTTATGAACAATTTGATGTAATTCAGATCTAAAAATTTTGATGTTGACAAAGTGGATGCTTTTGTTTTGTTCTGTTGGAACCATATAATTTACAATGAGTGGAGCTATGGCATGTTTTGTACTTGTTTTCTACCATACACATACCTTACTACTATAATCATGGCATCTACACTTTGCAAGATTCAAACTTACAATCTTTGATTGTAAAATACTATGACTTTATGATCAAGATGATCTTGAAGACTTGTTCATTCATTGTTAGTTTGTCTTTGTTTAAAACGTGAACCGATCTGTATTTGAATTACTTTGATCGGTTCAACTAATATATGAATAACACAAACAATCCGAAATTGTTGAAGTCGTTATTGGGTTAGGTTAGTTATTCTGTCTCTGGGGTGAATTGGTTACTTGTTTTTTCTTTTAGTACTTTGCCATAAAACTTAGATACTACTCAAGCTAAGCTTTAAGGCATTGGTATAAAAGTTGCAAAATGTGCTTAGTTTATGATGCTCACTTAAGTATGAATTGAAGCAGGCGGAGTTATTAAACAAAGAAGACAAACTATGCCAAGATCACGGAAGAAACATCCATACTGTTTGGTGAATAAAGTCAAGTGATACATGATAATTTACATACTAATATCTTAATTTGTTGCATTAATAGAACCCTTGCAAATCCAGTCTTATTTAAAGAAATGGGTCAAGTTATGTAAACAAAGTACACATCATATTTGTTTTTTGTTTTAGATTGTACATTAACTATACCAAGATCATGCAGCAATTATCCAGGTTTTGCTTTAAACTTCCTTTGGGATTTGAGGTCTACTACAATCACAGAAATATTATCTTTGCTTCCTTTTTGGAGTGCAAGTGCTGTAAGATAATCAGCTGCTGCTTGTGCTGCTAAGTCAGGCCCACCGACCACCCTTTCAATGGGTGATCCATCGTTCTTTTTGTGCCAAATTAAAATCCGTTTTTTAGCAACTTCACATGCTTCCTGATTTGACATCACGTCCCATAAACCGTCGCTAGCTAAGATAAGACACTCATCTTCTCTAGCTCGGGGTGTAATGGTGACTTCTGGTTCAGGTATTATCCAAGGCTTTAGATACCCGTCACCTGAGAACATCATTGATTCATGAAAGTAAAAACAGCTTTAGAAACCAGGATTCTGTATTGTATTGTTTTTAAGGGTGTTTTAGATGTTTTGCAATAAATAAATCAGCAAATTGCACCAACAAGTTGACCAGAGAGAATATAATTAGTTACAGTTTATTATAATCATCTTTACTATAATTAGAACATATTTATGATTAGATTTCTTTTATAAATATCCTCGTCATACTTGTATAAATAGTTGATCACTAACACAAATTCTTACGGGTTTTCATTATTTTATAACCAGCTTTCATACACTTTCTATTTCATGTCACCAACCATGGTTGCACCAAACAAAGCAACATATAACTCCAGAAATACTTTTAGAAATTATACGCGTTTTAACTACTTGTTTAGAAATGTTTGGAGGTTTTCTTAAAAATTCTGAAAAAGTTCATTTTTTTTTGGGAAAAAATAGTTAATTTTTTTGGTTCTTTACCAAAGTTAAACTTTTTTAAGCAATTAACTCTAGAATAAACTCACCAATAGACCTTGACATTGCAAGGACACCAAAAACTCGATGGCCGTTCCATTGTATGACCTTGCCACCTGCTGCCTCAATCCTTGCATGCTCATCTTCACGATTCGGCTAGTTATAGCAATCAGAATTTTTTTTAAAAAAAATAAACGGTGAGTTATATAAAACAAAACATGTTAACACATCATATGACAACGAAAACAATATGGCTTTAATGTTTTTACTTTGTGATCATTTGACAAAGCAATGGCTTCTTTTCCTCGATAAAGAACAGCTCTTGAATCACCACAATTTGCAACAATAACATGTGATGAACAGATCAATGCCACCACAGCAGTAGACCCCACAGTTTCTGGAGCAACGTGTTCAGAAGTTGCATTTGACCCGTCAATGATTCTGGTCGTTTTTCCTCCAACTTCATCATCGACTTTTTGAAAGCAATTAATGAATGCTTTCTCCCATTGAACTTGTGTTGTATCATTCATGGTTCCTTTGATAAGTTCTTGTTTCATAACCTTGATTTCCTCCTCTAAAGCAATATGAACACGGTCACGACAGTAATTGGCCACCTGCAAAAAGAAATACAACACAGGTAAATATTGCAACCTAAAAATTACATAGATTGAAACATCTGATCTGAAAACTAATATTATATGGTTTAACAGGCCCACAAATAAATTTTTATCTACTTTTTGGGAACAAATAGGATTTCAAAAACTATACTGTTCCAAAATAAGCTAAATTTTCTAGTAAGGTGATTTTATAAGGTTCTAATGCATTTGAATACATTTCTGATGATGTCCAACCTCTTAGACCATCTTGTTTTTAGTTTAATCCTTTAGCCTAACTTATTGGATATGTTAATAAATACTACCCATATCGACCCATTTTTTAATAAAATGGGTTGAAACTGTCACCTACATATAGTCATATAGAGCTAAGTTTAACCTCCAAAGAAACAAGTGTTTAATTCAAGGATACTAAAACTCAACAATTCGAGAATCAAGAATAACAATGAAGTGGTGTGTTTATACATGTAGAAAACACATAATGAAACCGCTCGTATGTAATCAATTGAAAAGGGGCAAAAAGTACCTGGCAGCCTCCATGACCATCATATACTCCAAAGAAATGAGCAGTCAGCTCGTTCAAACTCGAGTTTATCCTGTTAATCACACGATCCCCAACCAACATCTTAACAGGAATTTTCATAAATGCAGGAACACTTGCAACGGCATCTTCCATTTCTGGTCTTCTACCACAAACCGAATGGAACCCATAGAGTGGCACATATTCTAACTCAAATACACTCCTTACGGTTTTACTATGATTCTTATCAGCAACAACCACCACAGATGCTTTTAAAGCATGCCCGATTGCACCCTCGATTGTTTCTTTCCCCAAACTTATTACTTCTGCAACTATTTGACCCTTATCTACATCTGTGATTGCAACAGCAATCGGTAAAGTAATCAAATTTGATTGATGCCCAATTGACATGATTTCATTAGGGACACTTTCTTGAATCATTATATCATCATCAACCAACCCATTGGTTCCGATTTCTTGAATCATATTTACATCATTTATTGATCCATCAAGAAACACAGGAACATGATCAGACAACAAGCTTGTTGTGCCAGTTAATAAGGCGATTTTCGATATAGGACTAGTTAAGCTAATAGCAACTGATGCAGCTGGCGTCATCTCTTCTATTAAACCCATTATCAACTCCCTAATCTTTTTACTTACAGCAAGATCAAGGATCATCAATACATAAAGAACATCCTACAGTTGACCAATCAAAAAAGGTCAACAGATCTGGCGGTGTTAAACATCGGATCTGATGAACCCAAAGTCAGCCTTCTTATAACATCTATCTACATAATACAAGATTCTTCAATCAAATAACAAAATCCAAACCCTAAATTCTAATTTAATGACTACAAACTTCACACGTCAATCTAGACAGACAAATAGAAAAAACCCATCAAGAATTACACAAACCCTATAAAAAGATCGAACCTTTTTGCAAGATTTCACACATGGAAGATGGGTTTGATGGATCTGAAGCAACCCAACTCAAATTGTCAAGATAACTTCGGTTTTCGTTTCATCGCTTCAGAAACAATGTAACTCTTTGTATAACAACAAGCAAATTGGGGGTATTGTAGAAACAAAGCTGCAAGATTTGTGCTTTTTATTAATGGCAATTGGAAATTAGAGATCAAAAGCAGCTGCAAATGGGTTATCTATTGAAGAATGAAAAGGGGAAAATGATTGAGTGCTGGCAACAAGATGTTTATTTGGTGTTTGTTTGTTTGAGACGTGATGGGAGAGAATACTAGAGAGTTCGTCGGGAATTATTTTTGTTGGGAGAAATTTTATATATCTTTCTTGTTTTTGTAAATTTGTATTATTTTATAATTTATAATAGCGACATATATGATATGTGTCTCTAAATTCAAATATAATAATGAAACTTCAATCATTGTATGTTGACATGTTGTTTTGTTGATAAGAAAGGAGATGAATTTTCAGGTATTTGTTTTCTCTACAAAAATTATTATCATTTCTTGGATGGGGGTTGTCCGGTTGAGAGTCATAAAAGAGTTATAGTTAAATAGTCTTTGTGATTTAAGCATCATTTAAGATGAGTTATTGTAATTAGTTGTATTAAAAATTAAGATGAGTTATTGTAATTTATTTGTGTCATAACATGTATTTTGATGAAATTAAACCCAAAAATAAGAGAGATCTTAACAACTAATATGTGACTAATTAGTAAACTTTGAAAATAAGCTCTATTTGAAATACTAATTTGAATCAAGAAGAAAGCTAACAATTATTCTAGGTCTAGAGGTCAATATGACAATATCTATAAAAGACTCATCAATAGAAGAGGAGAGATGATGTATACAAGATGATTAAGTCAACTAAGACCAGACAAAGATTTGCTTGAGATGAAATCTTTGCTATGATGATAATTAGATGAAGATGACTAAAAATTAAGGTTGGAGATTGATTAGCTCATCTCATGTTGACAAATATCAGACCCTTGGCATCAGATGATAGCAAAAGTTGAGCTAGGGTAAAAACCCTCGATTCGTTTGAGATGAATGATGAACCGCCCTACTCAAAAGTGAGCAAAAATGCGAGCTTTTATCAAGCTTGAATATGAAATCGACCCGTTGCTGAAAATTAACTGATTCGCTGCTCCAACTTTTCAACAACACTAGCTCTAGCCCTTTCACATTCCAGCAATGTAAGTTCATCTCATATTCTTTGATTCTTCCATCTACTCTATAAAATAAAATAAACTAGTTAACACAATAAATAAGATGTATTTTGTAATTGAATTGACAAATATGTATATATTTTTAACAAGTTGTCGTTGACTTATAAGTAAAGTACCATTTTTTGGTTAAATAAATTCTTTAATGTTGACTAGCCAATAGGATTGTAATCTAGTTTGTAAACACGTGGAACCAAGTTTGAGTATAGATTAGTAATAAATTTATAAAGCTTTGAATTTGAGTTTATAAAAGTTTGACTTGAGGTATTGGAGTGTGTAGATATTAAAGTTGGTAAAATTCCGCCTTTAGTTTTCTTTGATAATTTTTACCTTATACAAAAGATTTTAAAGTAAAGTTTTTTTAGGACGGAATAAGGTTAAGGTAAAGACATAACAATACAAACAAAGTATGTGTAGGGTTCAGGTAGATGTTGATGAATTTGTCTTATGTCGACTACTTGGTCTTCGATCAAAAGTTGTTTTTTCAAT
Organism: Flaveria brownii; assembly: GCA_018326445.1. Lineage (NCBI taxonomy): Eukaryota > Viridiplantae > Streptophyta > Magnoliopsida > Asterales > Asteraceae > Flaveria > Flaveria brownii. The sequence goes on from BJCN01132431.1 coordinate 14,183, forward strand.
AGTTGTTTTTAAACTGATGAAGATCACTAATTCAAATCTTCTAGCATGAAAAAGATCGCACCATAAAATAAGTCTATCTAACATAATAGAGATACTAGTGTTTATATCTACTTTCTCTTTGGAAATAATCACTAACATTAATACGGGAAACCGACCCAAAAGTCAAAGTTGTTATGGAGTGAGATCCAATAGGATCCATGTTAAATATTATATGAAGATTTGGATAACAATATTTATTTATTCTAATTATATTTTTATTTATTTAGTTTAGTTTTTATTTTAGTTTGTAATCATCTTTAACTTGTAGGTCTAGTATAAATATTAGGGTTTACTTTCATTTATGATTAGTTTTGTTGATTAATTTTGAATTCAAGAACATTTGTTTGGAACCTTTTGGTGCGATATATCTGCGTTGATTAACTATCGTATTTTAGTCATTTAATTGCTTTCGATTCTACATCATTCAAGGTTCAAGAATGGAAGCAATCAAATAGCTCAAGAACGATAGTTAATCAACGGATAAATTGAACCAACGAGTTCCAAGAACAAAGGTGTGACAACCCGAAATTTTTTTTATTTTATTTATAATATTTATGAGAATTTACAA